>ML785013.1:262298-273660 GCA_009831015.1 Picea engelmannii
AAGGCTTATATATTTTATATCTCTTGGATGAGAGAAGAGAGGGGGAACCTCTTTTGAAGAGGGCTTCTATTGAAAGCTGAATTATTTTGAAGATCTGGAATAACGTAATGTTGGAGACATGTGTTCACTTGATATGTGAGATTCATCACGGTTGATTCCTTCAGTATGTTCTCCATCTTGTTACATTCATATTGTCTATCTCTTATTTTATCAACCGATTTAAAATTTGTTTGGAATTCATTTTGCATGCTCCTTACACATGGTTGATATGTGTTGTGTTTCAATGATGACTAGTTAGAATTCACTCAAGATTAGTGCTATGCACCTAGTTATTAGCCTCTAGTGTTTTTCCTCTAAAGTTGTAGTGAAAATTCATCCTTGTTAGATGCTTTCACTGTGATGGTATTTTCCTTTTCTTTTCTGCTACCATATCTTGATTATCGATTGCTAAAATATAGACTTACTTTGTCTCATTTCCCTCAAGGAACACGATCATTGCTATTACCCCTTTTCCTTGGTTTTCACTTGACTCCATCACCCAATAGGCCTTTTCAAATTTGTGCAACCACCAACCTTATCAAAATATCTTGTGTTATAAGAAACCTGGCCTTCTTACTGTGATTACTGAATATTCTTTGAGTAAAGAGCCTTTGGCTATTGAGAGAGCCCTCTCTGAGTGTATTAGGTCAAAAACACACTCTAAAGTAGGTTTCAAGTTACCTCGGGGATTGTCTTGCAACAACCGAAGTCAAGTTCCGAGCAATTATTTATTATCTCATTAAAAATGTGCTAAGGCTTGGCTCTATTACAACCTAGATTCAACTCTTGCTACAACATTTTCTGGCGTCGTTGTCGGGGACGGAGGATGAAGTGATCTTCCTTGGGATACAACAAAAGTTCAGATCTATCTCTTGATGGTGAACAAGGGATAGACATTCAATTGGATGTGATCATTCACCTGACGACTCCTTGGTTTGAAGACTCTACATGATTCACTGGCGACTCCACTGGTATCAAAATGTCGAATTCGTTCACTGCTTGGATTGTTGCAAGGTTTGCTCCTCTGGATTTTACAAATGTTTATGGTTTTCCAAACACTGTTCTAGACATTAAAGCTTGGGAAGATGTCCTTCCTAAATTTGGAGAATATGAGGACGACAATCCCTCTCATCACTTGTTTGAATTCCACAATCTCATGGATGAATTAAATATACATCATGAAGATGTCCTCATGAAGTTGTTTATGTTTTCGTTGGAAAGAGATGCTAGACTTTGGTATAAGGCTTTACCCCATTCCAATATTCCTTCAGTGAAATATTTTTGCATACTTTTTCATCAACATTGTAAAAGAATCTACTCAGCTGAAATATTTTTTGAAGATTGTTGTAATATAGAATTTATAAGACAACAAGATCAAACAAATCCTCTTGAAGAGGAGGAAGAAATATCAAAAATTTCTCAAGTTGATGAAGATGATCAGTATGAGGAAGACTTGGCTCATAAAGAAGTTGGATATGATCGTTGTTGTGGACATATTCAAGAAGAAGACATTCAATGTCATGACCAACCTGCAGAAGAGAAAGGAAATAATTGTTTCTTTATCTAGAAAATATAGAGACCACCTTCTCCTTTGACTGAAGAAGATATAGGTCTTCTCCTGCATAGTCATGTTACAGACCTTGCTTACACAGATTTGCAATGTATACACAGTCCCAGATATGAGAGTCAGACTTCTTCCATTTCTAAAAATGTAAATCTGTTTTTAAAAAATGATAGTTATGTGTTTGATGAAACTCTACAGGAAGTTAATGGACCTATTTATGATAATGATTTCCGGCCAAAAATCAGCTTGTAAGCCCTGTTTTGTCTCATGAAGAGGATAGTGTTGTCACATTTAATAGTCCTGAAAGAAGTTTGTTGTTCAAAGATGTTTTAGACTATGATTTGGAGGAGTATGAATTTGAGATAGACATCATGCTAGAGAAAGAACCAGAATTGCCCATGCTTGAGGAATCACAGTCGATATTCCGAACATTTGTCTGACTGATGGCACTCCTGGGTTATCTGTTGAACCTAAATATGATGAGTACACTGATGATTATAATATTGTTTCTCTAGAACAATTTTCTATAGGTTTTTCATGGGGGAACCTCTTTTGAAGAGGGCTTCTATTGAAAACTGAGTTATTTTGAAGATCTGGAATAGCGTAATGTTGGAGACATGTGTTCATTTGATATGTGAGATTCATCACGGTTGATTCCTTCAATATGTTCTCTGTCTTTTTACATTCATATTGTCTATCTCTTCTTTTATCAACCGAGTTAAAAATTGTTTGGAATTCATTTTTGATGCTCCTTACACACGGTTGATATGTGTTGTGTTTCAATGATGACTAGTCAGAATTCACTCAAGATTAGTGCTTTGCACCTAGTTATTAGCCTCCGGTCTTTTTCCTCTAAATTGTAGTGAAACTTCATCCTTGTTAGATGCGTTCATTGTGATGGTCTTTTCCTTTTCTTTTCTACTACCATATCTTGATTATCGATTGATGAAAGATAGACTTACTTTGCCTCATTTCCCTCAAGTAACACGATCACTACTATTACCCCTTTTCTTTGGTTTTCACTTGACTCCATTGCCCAATAGGCCTTTTCAAATCTGTGCAACCACCAACCTTATCAAAATATCTTGTTTTATAAGAAATCTGGCCTTCTTACTGTGATTACTGAATATTCTTTGAGTAAAAATCCTTTGGCTCTTGAGAGAGCCCTCTCTAAGTGTATTAGGTCAGAAACACACTCTAAAATAGGTTTCAGGTTACCTCGGGGATTGGCTTGCAACAATCTAGGTCAAGCTCCGAGCAATGATTTATTATCTCAATAAAAATGTGCTAAGGCTTGGCTCTATTACAACTTAGAGTTAACTCTTGCGACAACACCCACCATTAGCCCCAATGGTGGGGATGATATTATGCAAAACATATATAATATATGGTTTTCATGATATCACCTCCCACCTACATCCCCACCCACATGGGATGAGGGTGATATTATGAAAAACATATATGACAGGTGAGGGGTGATATTATGCAAAACATATATTATATATGTTTTTCATAATATCACCCCCACCCATGATTTCTCTAGATATTAATAAATACCTCCCAAAATCCTTTTGTTGGACCCCATCCCAATACATCTTTGCAATTAAAAAGAACCTTATTTTTACTAGATACCCCATTTTTATACCCACAATACCTATAAATCCCCCTACCTTGCATCTTTCCCCAATACCTACAATATATTGACTTTATTTTTCACAATTTTAAAACCCCCTTTATGAATGAATGTGATAAGATATTGGTCAACAAAGTGAAGCCCCCATGATCATGACCCTCTCACTTAAAGTTATACCCTTAGGTTGATTGTTTGATTTGGTCTTCTCTTTCTCTTTTATTTTTCTCCTCTCTATCCTCTAGTCTACAACTTTTCCATGGATTTGCATCTATCTCCCACATAACCTATGAGCCAACAAGTAGCTATGGGGATAAAAACATGTGGATCTCTTGGAAAGGAGAAGATCCTGATAAACAAGGTGTGGATTGGGTCACAATCATGGTACACTTTTCCAACTGATTGGTGTAATGTTCACATATATCCTTGTTGAGGCCTCTACTAGCTCCAAGTCTTCAAGATTGGGGACCTATTTAGATTTTTTAATGAGCCTCGCCAAGTAGACTTTTCTCTCTCTTAGCTTGATTCTTTTGTGTTTAATTGATGATTGCATGTTGTTGGCTAAAATGATATTGAATGAATGTTGTTTAAACCTTATATTTTCAAATAAAATCATGATAGTTTACAATAGTTTCATTATCAAGTTGGTTTTCTTCACAAGATTTTTCTAATCTTGCATCCCTCACATTGCATGCATCATAGTCCTTGTTATTGCACCTCATGAATTTCACTGGCTCTAACTTGCTTGAAAGTGTTGACGCAACCTTGACTAGGGTCATTAAAGTTGTCCTCATCATTGAATGTCTCATGGCTAAGTTTTAGGTAGAAGCCATAGTTTTGGCTAGAAAGTGTATAGATGCCAATGAAGCATTTTCATTGATTAAATCAGTTAGGTGCTAAGAAATCCTGCCAACATTAACTAACATATTAAAATACTATATGACGAGGATTTGATATGAGCATACATAACTCAATTTCAATAAGGCATTGTTTCAAATGAGACCCAAACTTTTGATTAATTCTTTGGTGCACAAAATGGGTGATCACCCAAAATGATTTTTTTATCTCTCTAAGAGGTTACCTAAAAGTTTTCAGGGTCTACAAACTCAATGCAATTGCAAAATTTAGATTCCTAAAGCTAGAAGGTATGAAATGACACATTTAAAATTTATCACCAATGAGGCACTTTGAATTTCATGAGTTATGAAGCTTACATTTGAATGCGGTATGTGATCATTCATTCGAAAATTTTGTCGATTTTCTATGCACTATATAAAAATAAAAATAAAATTAATCGAGGTCATAAAAACACATTATAGTTTTTATGAAACCAAATAACTAGATGGTCTCCCATATGTTCATTTTTAATTGAATTTCAGTCATTCAAACAACAATGTCCTAATTTCCCCCGGATGGGGTGGTATTGCGGTCCACTTGGCAGGCTACGGGCGAAGGGGGAGGCCAGCGGAGCACGGAGCCATGTGCTCGGCTCGTGCCCACTGCAGCCACCACCCCCGGGCTTTAAATCGCATTCAAAGCTGATGGGAGGGGCATTAATCCAACCCTCCTCGACCACCTCTATGCATCGAACTATGCAGAATTCATTTGGCATTATCGCCTGGTTGTTTGGCTTCGACTTCGGCTCTGTGATTTTCATGGTCATTCGGGCGATTTTCATATTCCACCTTGGTTCTGCAGACCTTCTGCAGACGCCGAGCTTCGCCATGCCGCGGCACCGTATGCGTCCACGTTGGGGCTCTCCTTGGCACCCTCGACGCCCTCGCACTTCCTCCTCGCCCTCCGGTTCATCCACCCCAGGTCTTGACTGTTTGGATGTCGTTGACACCTCTTGGACCTCGGCATGGCGTTCTCCCTCCGTCAAGCACTCCTCCTCTCCCCCGACGTCGCACCATGGTCGACCTTGTCACAATCTAAAGACGCCCTCTCCCAATCTGCCGCGTGAACACTCCGCCATTCTGCATGACTTAGTTTTTGAGCTCCGGGATGGGGTGAATGACCTCCAGTTCCGGGTCCAACAGATGGAGGGAAGGCTTTCTATCCTTCTCCAGCTTCTCGCCACTCCCCCTCCAGCCGCTCCTGAGAATTCTAGCAATGCTCCTGAGAACTCCAGTGACCATGCAAGCAGTCATCAACAAGCTACCACAGAAGAACGCCCACAATCCGACGGGAAGGCAGGTTTTCCAGGGCCCATGACTGCTCTCGCGCGGAAGGAGACTCTGGCAAGCTCTGTAGGAGGGGATGACGTAGCAGTTTCGGCAGCGGTAGCCGAGGTGAAGGACACCAGCATCCAGGTGCACGAAGATAAGCGCAACAACGCCACGGACATGCAGTGGACTGCCAGCGGGACACCTGTCATCGAGGAACCCTGGCCTGGCCTCTTGCCCGAGTATGTTCCAAATTATACAATGCTTGTTCCATACTTCAACTCTAGTGGCTCCCATGGTAGTTAAATAGTCTAGTTTTCTCTAGCACTGTTAGAAATTTTTGCTACTTGCTATATACAGTTGGCTGAACTGGTTTCTCCTCACGGAACAGTTCAGTAATTACAACCGAATGACTCAATAAATGTACTCTTGATCCTGGTTCTAAGAAGGATTTTTATATAATACAAACACTTACTTTAAAAAAAAAACAATGTCCTAATTTGATTTTGGATTTTCATAGTTTGAAAACGAAATAGACATATTCTCCTTCAAATCCCTTTTCAAACTTACATTTTTTGAAGTGTTAAAGCAGCCCAAAATGCACAATGAAGATTTATTAAAGGCCTTCGATATACCATCAAATCCTTTTAAATTTTTTACCTCTTCTCGAAAAATTAAAGAAGATGTTGACGTATCTCATTGGGCCACTTTTAACTTTCAACATTTTAAAATTAAAAAAATAAACTAATGCCTCGTGGGGCCTTTCTAACTTTGTTTATTTCCAATATTAGAGAGATCCCCATAGATGTTGTGAGGTCCATTCCACATCGGGACCATTTTAACTTTAACATTTCAAAATTTAAAATTTGCGTCGATGCCTCCTCGAGTCCTTTCTAACTTTATTTGTTTCGAGATTTAAAAGATCCTAATATATGTTGCTGGGTCCTTTCTCAACATTGGATATTTAGAAATTTACTATCATCCAATATTGACAATTCGAACCTTGAAAAATAACTTGATATGCCTCATCGATCCCTTTCCTAATACTTAAAATAACTTGATATGCCTCATCGATCCCTTTCCTAATACTTACTTTTAGACATTTTAAGAAAGGCCCAATGGGTTTCATTGGGCCCTTTCTAAAAACATGAACATTACAAATATTTAGAAAAGGTCGAAGGAAATCATGTCCTTTTTGAAAGTCCCAGATGCCTCATTGGGCCTCTTTCCAACATTGATACTTCAAACTTTTGACATCATCCAATATTCTCTCGTTAGGCTTATTTCAACTTTTTCCTTAATGTATTAATCTCCTTGAAGATTCATGGTGTGGGTCATGTTTTGAAGTTGGAATATGGAGTTGTAGATGTAATCACTGGACTATCAATTATCCTTGCAAGTGTTTTTCTTCTTCCTCATGTTATTCCAACCCATTCGCCTACCACATGGTGTTTAATACCAATGAATGATGTTGATAAGAATTTGGAAGCTAGGAACTTATTATACTTATATTTGGTCACCTCTGATCAAATCAGTTGATTCAATCCACTTACACATCTTTTACCACACTTGTTATACCTTCTATAACTTTATTTGATCCTTTTACCATATGCTTGTAGGTTTCCCTAGTAAAAGATGAGACCTACTTGTGAGTTTCCCATACCAAACCTACAAGTGCCCTTAGAATACCCTGGAAAAGTACAAAATACACATAATGCATAGGGTGCGAGTGGTGGTTATGCATGGAGATCACTTGTATGACATGCATGGAGATCACTTGTATGTATGCCATCAAATAAAGACAAGTTACAGATACCTAGGTCACCTCGCAAGAAACCGACAAAAAAAATCGTTCTACCATGCATACCATATGGGGTACAGGTAGGACCAGAGCTATTGGGTCACATCGAAAAGCTCAAATATTTGGACCACGACATAGCATATGAAGACAAGTTCCCGAAACTTGCAAAGCATGTATACATGGAGACAGTGGGCACGAGTCGGTTTGGGGAACCACTTGATCAACCACTCCAATGGGAAACCGGGTTGGAGAAAACATGAATTTTAGGTCTATTGGACCTACCACATTTTGGCAGAGGTCAAAATGCAACCTCATGCATCAAACAGTTGTTAGCAGTTGCGCATGGCGGGGACATATCGTTGGATAAGATCGTCTCAATAGACGTTGAGCTCATCGCGAAGATAACAGGGTTACCAACTCGAGGCATGGATCCTGCGCAGTTTTTGGATGACAAATCGAGGGAGAAGGCGCTAGCATAAGAGATGAAGAAAAAATATGGCATCGACAGGGGAACAAGAGGGATCATTATCAAAAGGATCAACGATGCCGCAACACAACTGGGCGCAAAAATCTTATCCTGCAAGCTACTAAGAAAACTCCACAAGGAGGAAGTCCCAACTGGAGTCGTTGCAGTTGCATCTTGGTGCACAGAAGGCACCTCAATGAGATGGGCACCATACCTCTTGAACCTATTCCTGGATGACTGCAAGGATGCATAGGACCTAGGAACAAAGTTTCATTATTCATGGTTGATCACACTAATATCCTTCATGGGATGGAGAGAGCCAAGGTACATAGTTTTTGGTACTAGACCCAAACCAAATCAAGGAGAAAGATA
Organism: Picea engelmannii; assembly: GCA_009831015.1. Lineage (NCBI taxonomy): Eukaryota > Viridiplantae > Streptophyta > Pinopsida > Pinales > Pinaceae > Picea > Picea engelmannii. The sequence goes on from ML785013.1 coordinate 270,336, forward strand.
CTTGTTACTCAAAGCTAGGCCAGAGGTTAGGAGAAAAAAGGCGAACGAGGCTATCTTTGAAGGATACCTACACGACCTACAAGAAGCCATCTCAAATGTGTGGAGAATAACACCAGAAGTTTTTGTGCGATATGGGGCCATCGCCAACTTCCAGGCCACATGACATACAATGTGGATACAGGCAAGGAAGGATCCAGATAAAAAGTGGCTGCAAATGCACTACTGTATCATAGAGGGGGACATCGACATGGTCATCAACGAATGGGACGATGAGTGGAAGACTCCCGTCCTTACCTAGGAAATACCAGAAATAACAACAAAAGAATAGGCAGGGAAGGGAGAGACCCAACCAAATGAAATTTAAGTTCCCAAGAGACGAATAACCAGACAGGGAAAAGCAACACAAACATAAGAAGAGCCAGCGAAGACAGGGATCCAGAACGGAAAGAAGGATAAGATGCAATTGGCCAGGGAGCATCAACAATAGGCCAAGCCTGCACAAGAGACCTAAGAAAGGTCCAACCCACAAGAAACAGGGGGAAATAAGAGGTCAGCCATGCAGATAGGAGGCACGCACAAGAAATCAAAGGCACAAAGAACACCGCTAGAGTATACGATCATAGATGACGATGGGGAAATGATAGCCCAAATGGTCCAGTATTGTTTATCTGAGGACTTCGACCATATTGCGTGCCATAGGGATAGGATTGAAGAGAAATTGGTAGACATGCAGCAGCTCCTCAAGCAAATCGGGGAAGGGAAGCCAACAAGTAGCAGGGGATCCCTCTCAACCGTTGATCTAAGGACTCCGTTGAGAACCCCTCTTAACTTTCCAACCAACCGAGATGCGTCATGGAGCGACAAGTGGCCCCCTAGGTGCACGTGGTGATAAATTGGGCGTGGTTCAGAGTTCGGAGCTCTGGGAGGAAGATGGAAGTTACACGCCAAACTCCCAAATGCCGAATTTACGAAGTGACATGGATTGTCGATCCTCTGATCCTTTGGGATCCCTCTCAACCATCGATCTAAAGACTCCGTTGATAAACCCTCTTAACTTTCCAACCAACCGAGACGCATCATGGAGCGACATGTGACCCCCTCTTGTCCCGTGTCAAATGTCGTCCGTTGGACCAGAGCCGTTGGATGAGAGGCTACGTGGTAGGATATTTGATAGTCCATAGACTTGGTACTCTAGAGGAACTTGGACAAGAGTCTTCCAAGTGTGAAGACTCCCGAAGTCACAAACGACGAAGTAAATCTCAACCGTTGACAGGTAGAGGACACATAGCGCCATATCTTATAGTCTGGAGACTTAACACTCTGGGGGACTTGAGATGTGGTGAGTTGATAAGCTCTGAAGCCCATAGTTGCGAAGCAATAAGAGCCGTGGATCTATGGATGTACATGGATAGACCTCGACTGTGAGATTTGAAGGACTTTAGAAGACCGTTTGTCTAGGGTCGACATGGCTCACCGATGTCATCCAGGGTGACGTGGACCCACAACTAAGGTGCCATGTGTCATTGGGATATAGATGTTTTGTAGACCCCTTATGCATATTATTGCGTGACATGTGTCACCCCCTAATGAGGACACATGTTACCCTTGGTCCTTTCAACGTGTCAGCCTCTAGTTCGTGCTTGCTCAACCAACGTTGTTGGTGATGTGACCGAGACTCTGGGAGCTCGAGACTTCAGGGGTTTAGAAGATTTGGGGTGAGGAATCATAGAGGGAAATTCAATGTAGAATGCCAAACACTGAACATCGACGTTCAACATAGAACACCGAATGCCAAACGTCAACATTCAACGTAGAACGCCGAACACTGACGTTCAATGTAGAACGTCGATCCCCAAATGAACGAGGCCATGTGGAGAGATTTCAGGACTCTAAGAGGTCTCGTGCGTAGACAACAAAGGGGCACTCAACACCGAACGTCTAATTATCCTTAGGTGCATGCCTTAACCAGGACGAAGATCCGTCATCGGATTTAATGTTGGATGGATCTCCACCATGGATACATGAGCTTTGGAAGTTCCGGGGCATCGGGGAATTCTAGATTATATGTATGAGGTGGATGCTACGTGACCCTTGAATAATAACGTCTGAAGAGCTTTGAGAGGCAATAACTTGCAAACCAGAACTCAGATTTTAGTGTGGTGGTGACCGTTAGAAAACTCGTGGCGAGCAATAGCCAATGGAGATCCCGGAATTAGAATTTGAGATAGTTAGGAAAAACAAAATTCTAATGTCCCACCCCTTAAAAGAGTATTTAGGGGTTGGGTGTGTTACAATTAGGCAATTTTGAAAATAATTACAACATTCATATAACTTAACATTTTAAAATTATAATTTTATTAAAAAAATGATTTTAAATATTTTAAATGAAAAAAATTATATAAGGTAAATCTAAAATCCAAGAAGATATTGCATTTATGTTACTTATAGGTAATACATATTTTCAATGGAAAGGGGCAACTAGTTGGGCATGTACTCGCGTTACACGTGGTCGTGTTATCCAACTGCTCTCACTATAACCTCCAGGTGTGCCCACGATGCCCCTTACGCGGCACACACGATAAGTCAGGGGGATTTGAACTCGAAACCACATGGAACTTCATATCACTTCATATTCATGACACTTGCCAATTGAGCTCCCCTGAGGCACTTTAAATGCTACTTTTAAAATAATACATTTATATATAAATAAATACTAATTAAAAATGATAAAAGAATAATAAATTATTTCAAGTTTTAAGTGTTTTATAATTGTTTTAACTAATAATTTTGGATTACATACAATTACTATAATTGTTTTAACTATTAGTTTTAAACTACATACAATTATTATATTAAAATATTGCTAATTTTAAATTGATTGGCTGTGGACTTGGTTCATGCTAGGATTAAAGTAGGAACAACCCAACTTTATTTAAGATTGTTGACAATATAGTAAAACTTTATCAATAGAAAATTGATGGAGAAGTAATCAATACATTCGCTTAAAAAAGGAAGGTACTTTAATATAAAGTCACTAACGCAATCTTGTAATTTCGAAGAAAGTTTGTATATTTGTTTTATTTTTTAAATTTAATTTATTTAATTAATGTATTTTCTAAAATGGTTTATTAGAAAAGTTTTTTAAGTTTTAAGATGATAGAAAATTAATGTTTTAATTTTTACAAAATTTTATTATCAAATATATTTTTAAATATATTTTTAATTTTAGGTTTTTATATAATTTTGAGAAATAAAAAAATTAATTATTAAAAAATAAAAATCTAAATTAATTTTAAATATTAGGTTTTTATATAATTTTGAAAAA
>ML785013.1:276961-296216 GCA_009831015.1 Picea engelmannii
ATTATGCAAAAACATATATAATATATGTTTTTCATAATATCACTAATCACCTCATCCATATTATATATGTTTTTGCATAATATTATTCCTACACACATATGGATGGGGTTGGAGAATAACATTATCCAAAATATATAATATATGTGGGTGGGGGTGGCATATGAGTGATATTATACAAAACTTATATAATATCGTAGCAAAACATATATTGAGTGGGGATGGGGGATGATATTATAAAAAACATATATAATAGAGTGTGGGTGGGGGTAAGGGTCGAAAGTGATATTATGCAAAACATATATTATGATGGGGGTGGCAGGTGATATTATACAAAACATATATAATATGGATGGGGGTGAGGGTGGGGGTGGACGGTGATATTATGTAAAACATATATAATATATGTTTTGCATAATATATAGATAACATATAATATATGTTTTGCATAATATATAGATAACATATAATATATGTGGGTGGGGGTGGAGAGCAATATTATGCCAACGGGGATGATATTATGCAAAACATATATAATATATGTTTTACATAATATCACCCCCACCATCCCCAGTGGGGGTTGATATTATGCAAACCATATATTATATATGTTTTGCATAATATCATCCCCCCCACTATCCCCACCCGGGGTGATATTATGCAAAACATATACAATATATGGTTTGCATAATATCACTCCTCACCCTCACTTGTCATGTGGGGGCATGGGGTGATATTATGCAAAACATATATAATATATGTTTTTCATAATATCACCCCCTACCCCCACATGATAGGTGGGGGTGGGGGGTGATATTATGAAAACCATATATAGGATATTATCAAAACCATATATTATATATTTTTTACATAATATCACCCCATATATGTTTTGCATAATATCACCCCCTGCCCCAACATGACAGGTAGGGGTGGGGGGTGATATCATGAAAACCATATATTATATATGTTTTGTATAATATCATCCCCACCATCCCCACCATTGGGGATGGTGGGGATGATATTATACAAAACATATATAATATATGGTTTTCATGAAAACCATATATTATATATGTTTTGCATAATATCACCCCCACCATCCCCACTGTTGGAACAAATATTGAAATTTTGGCTTTCAATAGCTTAGGAGGAAAAAATTTATAGTGTTTAGCTACCGAAAGTGTAGACTTTCGGTAGCTTAAATCTCAGTTTTCATATGCCCTTAGCTGCCGAAAAGTGTAGATGTGTGTTTACCCAGAAATCAAGTCACGAGGAGGTACTAAAAGAATGCAATAAACGACAATAAAATTGCTATAATAAGGTTTGACATAAATGCCACGTCACCATATCGGGTTTTCAGCAGTTGGGGGTTTGACCGACATAAGATTTTGACCATTGCTCCGTTTCTCCGAAACTCGAAACCCGAAATCGGGGTTTCGGGACTTTCGGTGGCTTACAATGCTCTGAAATCTCACTGTTAGTTGCTGAAAGCCAGGACTTTCAGTGGCTAAGATACCCCTGTTTTCGACCTGTTAGCCACCAAAATCGTAGGTTTTTCCAAAAAACAACCGCCTATGGGAAAACTCACTTTTCTCAACCTTGGAGAGGTCGTTTTACACGTTTGAATACTCGATTGACATCTAAAGATCCTAAGATTTCCAGTGGTATCTTCAGATCCGAATTTAGAGCTCGGGAAGGTAGGCAAAAGTGCCCCACAATATGGCGCTGCAAACATGGCCCATAAATGTAGGAACACACACATATTTCAGTTAAACAATTGCCAGTTCATTTCTCAGTCGGTTTTGAGGTAGTTCCTCATTTGTTATATGCTGAAGGCTTATATATTTTATATCTCTTGGATGAGAGAAGAGACGGGGAACCTCTTTTGAAGAGGGCTTCTATTGAAAACTGAGTTATTTTAAAGATCTGGAATAACGTAATGTTGGAGACATGTGTTCACTTAATATGTGATATTCATCACGGTTGATTCCTTCAGTATGTTCTCCATCTTGTTACATTCATATTGTCTATCTCTTATTTTATCAACCGAGTTAAAATTTGTTTGGAATTCATTTTTCATGCTCCTTACACACGGTTGATATGTGTTGTGTTTCAATGATGACTAGTCAAAATTCACTCAAGATTAGTGCTCTGCACCTAGTTATTAGCCTCTAGTCTTTTTCCTCTAAAGTTGTAGTGAAAATTCATCCTTGTTAGATGCTTTCACTATGATGGTATTTTCCTTTTCTTTTCTACTACCATATCTTAATTATCGATTGTTGAAAGATAGACTTGCTTTGTCTCATTTCCCTCAAGTAACACGATCACTGCTATTACCCCTTTTCTTTGGTTTTCACTTGACTCCATCACCCAATAGGCCTTTTCAAATCTGTGAAACCACCAACCTTATCAAAATATCTTGTGTTATAAGAAACCTGGCTTTCTTACTGTGATTATTGAATATTCTTTGAGTAAAGAGCCTTTGGCTATTGAGAGATCCCTCTCTAAGTGTACTAGGTTAGAAACACACTCTAAAGTTGGTTTTAGGTTACCTCGGTGATTGGCTTGCAACAACCCAAGTCAAGTTCCGAGCAATGATTTATTATCTCATTAAAAATGTGCTAAGGCTTGGCTCTATTATAGCCTAGAGTTAACTCTTGCTACAACATTTTCTGGTGCCGTTGCTGGGGACGGAGGACGAAGTGATCTTCCCTGGGATACGACAAAAGTTCAGATCTATCTCTTGATGGTGAACAAGGGATAGGCACTCAATTGGATGTGATCATTCACCCGACGACTCCTTGGTTTGAAGACTCTACATGATTCACTGCCATCTCCACTGGTCTCAAAATATCGAATTCGTTTGCTGCTCGGATTGCTGCAAGGTTTGCTCCTCTAGATTTTACAAATGTTTATGGTTTTCCAAAAACTGTTCCAGACATTAAAGTTTGGGAAGATGTCCTTCCTAAATTTGGAGAATATGCGGACGACAATCCCTCTCATCACTTGTTTGAATTCCACAAGCTCATGGATGAATTAAATATACATCATGAAGATGTCCTCATGAAGTTGTTTATGTTTTCATTGGAAAGAGATGCTAGACTGTGGTATAAAGATTTACCCCATTCTAGTATTCCTTCAGTGAAAGATTTTCACAAACGTTTTCATCAACATTGTAAAATAATCTACTCAGCTGAAATACTTTTTGAAGATTGTTGTAATATAGAATTTATAAGACAAAAAGATCAAACAAATCCTCTTAAAGAGGAGGAAGAAATATCAAAAATTTCTCAAGTTGATGAAGATGATCAGTATGAGGAAGAGTTGGATCATAAAGAAGTTGGATATGATAGCTCTTGTGGACATATTCAAGAAAAAGACATTCAATGTCACAACCAACCTGTAGAAGAGAAAGGAAATAATTGTTGCTTTATCTAGAAAATATAGAGACCACCTTCTCCTTTGACTGAAGAAGAAATAGGTCTTCTCCTACATAGTCATGTTACAGACCTTGCTTACACAGATTTGTAGTGTATACACAGTCCCAGATATGAGAGTCAGACTTCTTCCATTTCTGAAAATGTAAATCTGTTTTTAAAAAATGCCAGTCATGTGTTTGATGAAACTCTACAGGAAGTTAATGGACCTATTTATGATGATGATTTCCAGCCAAGAATTCAGCTTGTAAGCCCTGTTTTGTTTCATGAAGAGGATAGGGCCGTCACATTTAATAGTCTTGAAATAAGTTTGTTGTTCGAAGATGTTTTAGACTGTGATTTGGAGGAATATGAATATGAGAGAGACATCATGCCAGAGAAAGAACCAAAATTGCCCATGCTTGAGGAATCCACAGTCAATATTCCGAACATTTGTTTGATTGATGACACTCCTGAGTTATCTACTGAACCTAAATATGATGAGTACACTGATGATTATAATATTGTTTCTCTAGAACAATTTGCTACAGGTTTTTCATGGGGGAACCTCTTTTGAAGAGGGATTCTATTGAAAACTAAGTTATTTTGAAGATCTGGAATAGCGTAATGCTGGAGACATGTGTTCACTTGATATGTGAGATTCATCACGGTTGATTCCTTCAATATGTTCTCCATCTTGTTACATTCATATTGTCTATCTCTTCTTTTATCAATCGAGTTAAAATTTGTTTGGAATTCATTTTTCATGCTCCTTACACACGGTTGATATGTGTTGTGTTTCAATGATGACTAGTCAGAATTCACTCAAGATTAGTGCTTTGCACCTAGTTATTAGCCTCCAGTATTTTTCCTCTAAACTTGTAGTGAAAATCCATCCTTGTTAGATGCTTTCACTGTGATGGTCTTTTCTTTTTCTTTTCTGCTACCATATATTGACTATCGATTGCTGAAAGATAGACTTACTTTACCTCATTTCCCTCAAGTAACACGATCACTGCTATTACCCCTTTTCTTTGGTTTTCACTTGACTCCATCGCCCAATAGGCCTTTTCAAATCTATGCAACCACCAACCTTATCAAAATATCTTGTCTTATAAGAAATCTGGCCTTCTTACTGTGATTACTAAATATTCTTTGAGTAAAAAGCCTTTGGATATTGAGAGAGCCCTCTCTGAGTGTATTAGGTCAGAAACATAGTCTAAAGAAGGTTTCAGGTTACCTCAGGGATTGGCTTGCAACAATCCAGGTCAAGCTCCGAGCAATGATTTATCATCTCATTAAAAATGTGCTAAGGCTTGGCTCTATTACAGCCTAGAGTTAACTCTTGCGACAACACCCACCACCCACCATTTCCCCCAATGGTGGGGATGATATTATGCAAAACATATATAATATATGGTTTTCATGATATCACCTCCCACCCACATCCCCACCCACATGGGATGAGGGTGATATTATGAAAAACATATATGACAGGTGAGGGGTGATATTATGCAAAACATATATTATATATGTTTTTCATAATATCACCCCCACCCATGATTTCTCTAGATATTAATAAATACCTCCCAAAATCCTTTTGTTGGACCCCATCCCAATACATCTTTGCAATTAAAAAGAACCTTATTTTTACTAGATACCCCATTTTTATACCCACAATACCTATAAATCCCCCTACCTTGCATCTTTCCCCAATACCTACAATATATTGACTTTATTTTTCACAATTTTAAAACCCCCTTTATGAATGAATGTGATAAGATATTGGACAAAAAAGTGAATCCCCCATGATCACCACCCTCTCACTTAAAGTTATACCCTTAGGTTGATTGTTTGATTTGATCTTCTCTTTCTCTTTTATTTTTCTCATCTCTATCCTCTAGTCTGCAACTTTTCCATGGATTTGCATCTATCTCCCACATAACCTATGAGCCAACAAGTAGCTATGGGGATAAAAACATGTGGATCTCTTGGAAAGGAGAAGATCCTGATAAACAAGGTGTGGATTGGGTCACAATCATGGTACACTTTTCCAACTGATTGGTGTAATGTTCACATATATCCTTGTTGAGGCCTCTACTAGCTCCAAGTCTTCAAGATTGGGGACCTATTTAGATTTTTTAATGAGCCTCACCAAGTAGTCTTTTCTCTCTCTTAGCTTGATTCTTTTGTGTTTAAGTGATGATTGCATATTGTTGGCTAAAATGATATTGAATGAATGTTGTTTAAACCTTATATTTTCAAATAAAATCATGATAGTTTACAATAGTTTCATTATCAAGCTGGTTTTCTTCACAAGATTTTTCTAATCTTACATCCCTCACATTGCATGCATCATAGTCCTTGTTATTGCACCTCATGAATTTCACTGGCTCTAACTTGCTTGAAAGTGTTGATGCAACCTTGACTAGGGTCATTAAAGTTGTCCTCATCATTGAATGACTCATGGCTAAGTTTTAGGTAGAATCCATAGTTTTGGCTAAGCATTGGCTAGAAAGTGTGTATAGATGCCAATAGACCATTTTCATAGATTAAATTAGTTAGGTGCTAAGAAATCCTGCCAACATTAACTAACATATTAAAATACTATATGACGAGGATTTGATATGAGCATACATAACTCAATTTCAGTAAGGCATCGTTTCAAATGAAACCCAAACTTTTGATTAATTCTTTGGCGCACAAAATGAATAATCACCCGAAATGATTTTTTTATCTCTCTAAGAGATTACCTAAAAGTTTTCAAGGTCTACAAACTCAATGCAATTGCAAAATTTATATTCCTAAAGCTAGAAGGTATGAAATCACAAATTTAAAACTTCTCACCAATGAGGCACTTTGAATTTCATGGGTTATGAAGCTTACATTTGAATGGGGTATGTGATCATTCATTCGAAAGTTCTGTCGATTTTCTATGCACTATTAAAAAAAAAAATTAATCGAGGTCATAAAAACACATTATAGTTTTTATGAAACCAAATAACTAGATGGTCTCCCATATGTTCATTTTTAATTGAATTTCAGTCATTCAAACAACAATGTCCTAATTTGATTTTGGATTTTCATAGTTTGAAAACGAAATAGACATATTCTCCTTCAAATTCCTTTTCAAACTTACATTTTTTGAAGTGTTAAACTAGCCCAAAATGCACAATGAAGATTTATTAAAGGCCTTCGATATACCATCAAATCCTTTTAAATTTTTTACTTCTCGAAAAATTAAAGAAGGTGTCGACGTGTCTCATTGGGCCACTTTTAACTTTGAACATTAAATTTTTTACCTCTTCTCGAAAAATTAAAGAAGGTGTCGACGTGTCTCATTGGGCCACTTTTAACTTTGAACATTTTAAAATTAAAAAAATACCCTAATGCCTCGTGGGGCCTTTCTAACTTTCTAACTTTATTTATTTCCAATATTAGGGAGAGCCCCATAGATGTTGTGAGGTCCATTCCACATCGGGACCTTTTTAACTTTAACATTTCAAAATTTAAAATTTACGTCGATGCCTCCTCGAGTCCTTTCTAACTTTATTTGTTTCGAGATTTAAAAGATCCTAATATATGTTGTTGGGTCCTTTCTCAACATTGGATATTTAGAAATTTACAATCATCCAATATTGACAATTCGAACCTTGAAAAATAAGGTGATATGCCTCATCGATCCCTTTCCTAATACATACTTTTAGACATTTTAAGAAAGGCCCAATGGGTTTCATTGGGCCCTTTCCAAAAACATGAACATTACAAATATTTAGAAAAGGTCGAAGGAAATCATGTCCTTTTTTAAAGTTCCAGATGCCTCATTGGGCCTCTTTCCAACATTGATACTTCAAACTTTTGACATTATCCAATATTCTCTCGTTAGGCTTATTTCAACTTTCTCCTTAATGTATTAATCTCCTTGGTGTGGGTCATGTTTTGAAGTTGGAATATGGAGTTGTAGATGTAATCACTGGACTATCAATTATCCTTGCAAGTGTTTTTCTTCTTCCTCATGTTATTCCAACCCTTTCGCCTACCACATGGTGTTTAATACCAATGAATGATGTTGATAAGAATTTGGAAGCTAGGAACTTATTATACTTATATTTGGTCACCTCTGATCAAATCAGTTGATTCAATCCACTTACACATCTTTTACCATACTTGTTATGCCTTCTATAACTTTATTTGATCCTTTTACCTTATGCTTGTAGGTTTCCCTAGTAAAAGATGAGACCTACTTGTGAGTTTCCCATATCAAACCTACAAGTGCCCTTAGAATACCCTGGAAAAGTACAAAATACACATAATGAATAGGGTGCGAGTGGTGGTTATGCATGGAGATCACTTGTATGACATGTGTTGCACCCTTTTCGTCACCTTGGTGAGCAAATAACAGGTGCTTACATGCCTAGTTGGGTCTTGCTGAGCATGAAAACTGTAGAGGAAAGAGTTAGAGAAATAAAAACAAAACTATAAGCAAGAATTAAACTAATAACAACAAAAATCATAAGCATAGGGACATAGAGATAACAAACACAAATAGACCCATGTCACCAATGTTTTTAGGCTGATCTATTGATGAAATCAAAGCACCAAGAAGAAAGGGGAATATGAGTCCCTTCTTCCTCCAAGGGAAGACTCTTGGACCCTCACAAGCTTGCTCTCCTTACAACAAGAAAATGAAAATGGTGATGAAAGAACTTCTTGCACATCCACTCAATGGAGAGGTGGATTGCTCAATGAAATGATGCCAATGTGTCTTTGTCAAGGATGGATTCCTTAAAACAATCTAGGCAGCATAACATTACTTGAAATTCCTTGAGAAAATGAGGTGCATTCATGGCTTTTTATAGCATTGCATTGGGTTATTATGTAACTCCTTTGTAGTGTGAAAAGAGGCCATTTAGGGCATTATTAGGTCTTTGACCAGCCCACCATTCGGATTCAGCCCGGATTTGGAGGTCAAATCGGCTTGGGAGCTGAACCAAAAGTGGTTGGGAGGCCGACCACATTCATAAATGCACCGTTTAGTAGGTGCGCAACTTTTTTCGCTAACAGTCGCGCATCGTGCACCTATGTGCGCTTTATACGTCCCTGTTCCGCGAATGTGCGCGCGTGCCCAACTTCTGTAAAGCGCTCTTCAATTTTTCACTACTTTGTATAGTTTTTGACCTTTTTGAATGCTATGGTATTAATTCAAGTCCATGAATGAATTCATTATTGTTTGACGATGCTGAGTTCTTGTCGCCATGTGCAGACGAAATTTCAGTGATAACAGATGCCCTCTAATGGGTGAGGTTAGGAGCATATGTATAGCCGAAATCCATCAATGTTTCTTCTATTGAGAATGTTGTTGTAAGATAGAGCAATAGTGGGATCGTTCAGAGCAATCCTTTGGAGGAGAAAGGAACCGGTAGGACTTGACCTTCCATAAGGTGTGTAAAAATATACAACTGTGTACAAACGAGGCGGGCATGCCCCATGCTCATGTTATGTAACTCTGGAAAAAGATGACAGAAGCGTTGGTGTAGACAACTGCAGTGCCCGTGGGGGCGGTTGTGAGAAAGGCAAAAGACCATTCTGTAAGTGAACATACTCGAAACCATAGGCAGTGATCGCGGTAATAAGTAGCAGCGATTATGTGGGCATTGATAGCCCAACCAAGTTTAGAGGTCTTCGGCAAATGAGAGAAATAACTACAATAGTCGTAAAGTAAGGCCCACCGTAACACAAGAAAGTGTTGGCGTCGAATGTTATGGGGGCCAATGACAGCAGGGAGCAATGGTGCTTCACCCTGTGCCGTCCGAGATCGCTCATTGAATGGAGAATGAGAATCAAGATACTGTCGCCCTTCTGGAAAATTGTGCTAATGTCGACAAAAGGGGAACGCGACTCCCAGAAGCAAATGGATTCATGGAATCTACTGAGGTGAGGAAGTGGCAGAGGTACATGGACGAAGTCAAGAAGTGGGAAGACTCAAGACTGCCCTTGGTTGGAGGATGTATGAGATAAAGAGTGGCCGCAACCGTGTAACAAGGTCGAGTGTCAGGGGGACGACAAAACCGGTGATAAGTTGTGCTAGAGGCGGGACAAGGTGAACAAATTTAGAGGGTAAAGGTGAGTGACCTGTGGAGTACTCTGAAGATATGGACGATGCCGACAAGGGTAGATGATAAGTAATGCTCCAACCAAGGGTAACATGGGTTGCGTGTGGCCAAAAGGAAGTAAGCAAGTCGCCAAAGGTGACGACAAAAAGATAATGAAATGATTGGAAATAAAGGCGTTTGTACAATAAATAATGAATAATTTGGGGAGAAATGTACAAATACAGAAACGGGTGCCCCAGTGTGAGATGGGTGGCCCAAGGAGGGCATAATGTGTTTGGAAGACTGACGAAGGGTGGGGGCCCATTGGTGAGTTTCTGTATGAGGTAGGTGAAATGAAGGTAGGTTCGCAGATGGGAAAACTGTGTGGATGAAATGAAGGGTTCATGATACTGCGGAAGTGCAGGTAAACAATAGAACCGTGAAGAGATAATCTGGGAGTCTGTGTGGGAAAGCTAGCAAAATGAGGAGAAGAAGTATGTGGTTGATTCACAGCATGATGAAAGACTATCAGGACTCTCATCCCTAAAGGGTAATGAAGAATAGCATGAGTGTCAAAAAGTGGCAAAGGGTGCTATGAATGAGACAACTCATGTGGGTTAGAATGCTACTGGGTAACAGTACCGATGATGCAAATGGAGGTGTGGGTATTGCAGAGCCGGGAATGGAGATCCTAGAGGTAAACATCAGAGGATGTGACTGGAAATGAAAGTGCGATACAACGGGAAAGACTACATGGCAGTGTTGAGTATATACCTGAAGGGGTGATGCCGAGGGATGAGGAGAAAGTACCTGCACATATGAGAAACAAATACCCAAAGTGAACAATATCTGAAGAGAATCAAAGATATGAGCATGTATTTAGATAAATGTGACAATGCGCGTGCGTACCTGACCATGATATGAAAAAAGGTGCCCCGGGGGCTTAGGATGAAAAGTGACTCAGGGACAACTGTGAGGTAGGTGGCGGGATGCTAATCCCGTGGTTGAAGACTGTTTGAAAAATGGACACCTTGGGCTCCCGGAATGATGAGTGGAAGTTTGGCAAAAGGCCTATATATAGCTGTAGGGCCCACATTGCCACCTCATTTGTACCTGCTGTAATAGTGAGTGGAGAAGCAATTTCTAGAGGAGATTGGTAGATTTGGGGAGGATGAGGCAGCCGATTGAGGATTTGCAAGTATCAGGTTAGTGGTCTGATCATCCTGCATAGAAATAGGTTTTTAATTTTTGGGCAGGGTTTGTACGGGGGGCCGTACAGGGGTATTTAGGGGATGTGGGCCCCCCATGCGTGGGCAACTCGGTGAGAGGTGCGCATGCGTGCGTGCCTGTACAACGATTATACGCACATGGGTGCACTATAGGGGGAATTTAAGGCGCGCCCTAGGGGGCACGCCTGTGAGTTGAACAGGCGCGCATCAGTGCGCGCCTGTAGGTTTGACAGGAGCGCACCGGTGCGCGTTTGTATGGTGAACAGACGCGCGTAGGGGCGCGCCTATGAAGCAAATAGGTGCGCACTGATGCGCACCTGTTCAGTGTACAAGCGCGCATATATGCGCGCCTGTGCAATGAACAGGCACGCATGTGTGCATGCCTGTGGGAACAAAAACCGCGCCTAGGAGGCAAGGTTGAAGGCTAAAATACGAGTCTGTTTGATGTTGTGGATGGTTGCATGAGCTGATATAGGACTCTGTGTTGTTTGCAGGGGGACCGTGGTGACAATGCCAGTGCGGTGACGAGAGCGAGACTGGGCCCAGTTGCGAGACGTTGTGGCCATTGAGGGGCCTGGCGTGCGCACGAATTTGGCAACCTGTGGGTTGCTAAAGTGCTTTGAGTGCCCATTGATACGGGCACAGGAGTATTTATTGCAGTTCCTGATCTAGATATGGAGTCCGGAGCTGCACTGCTTCCTCGTGTGAGGAGAGCAGATCCCCTTCACTGCGGTGGAGGATATTTATTTTCTGACTGGGCTTCCTTTTCGGGGAACGCCCCTACCGACAGAGCCTGTGTTGCCTAGGGATACAACCCTTGTCATGATTGGCCAGCGATACTGCTCAGGTTGAGAATTTTTTTCTTGGACTGTGGTGAGTATAGGGGTGATAGATTCCCTGGTGCATCGTTGTATAGCAGCGATGATTGTGCGGATATATGGGTCTCTGGCAACCCAGTGGATTAGTGGTGGCCAGCTTTTGGTGCTAGAGAGAGTGGTGGCCGGCGAGCGGTTCGCTTGGGGGTTGATGCTGCATGCGTGGATGGTAGCGCAGTTGGACCGCTGTCGGTCCACAGGTGCAGGAGAGTTTGCATTTGGGTCTATCCTAGTGGCCTGGTTCTTAGAGAGGGTGTCGATGTTGCGCCCGAGGGTTTTACTGGAGATGTCGGGGGCACGAGAGCCGTGATTGAGGTGGTGGTCGACCATTTTGCTTCGTCACGGTGGTGGCGAAGGTGGCCACTTCTTTTCAGCAGAGGCAACAGGGATATAGCGGCAGATGCCGCAGGTGATACTTCGGTACCCCTATGCTTGGGTGGACTTCCGGGGTGACCCGGACATGGTGTTACCTCCAAGGGAGGTTTTTGACCATCGAGGTATGTTTAGTATGTGGGTATGTTTTTTTATTTATATTGTCTTTTGAGATATCAGTCCATATGTATATGATATAGATGAAGATACTATCTGTTGTTGTTGTTTTTTGCATGTGCAGATGTGGCACCTCGCGGGCACGAGGTAGAGATGCATAGAGCACTGGCTCATCGAGAGCCGGAGAGATTACCACAGGGAGAGAGGCGCCGGTGGGAGGGTGCTATGGGGTGACCAGCTGAGCCGGAGCGGGCAGCGAGGAGGCGCCGGTATGATGACCCTGGTGCGGGGTCATCACACGCTCCTCCGGTGGCAGCCGGAGTGGATTATGATGACATACATCGTCGTCTGGAGATGGTTCTATAGGATGTGCTTGAGGGCATGTGGACGTGCATCCAGGATGAGGGTTTCTTGGAGAAGTGTGTAGGGGTACCTCCCCCATGGCGGGCCATAGTGCGGCGAGCAATAGTGCTTGCGACTATGGCGAGTGGACGCCTGCCGCCGGGGCAGGAGGGTCCTGCGGGTGGTCCACCACCACCTGGGGCAGGTGGTGGTGGGCCACCACCTCCTCCTGAGGGAGGAGCAGGTGGTGGTGCGATAGAGGCACCCTGAGTGGTGTATGATGTATATTTTTGTTTTTGTTGTATATAGGCTGGTGAGCCCATTTTTTGTACCGAGGTGCTACATTGGCCTACGAATACATGTATTTTTGTATGTAAACATTCGGATGGCCTGATGGGATTATATATATATATGAGTATACATATTTTGAGATCTTGATGTTGTCTACATGTGTTTTTTGCTGATGATTTTGCTGATGTCTATTCTATATATATGTTGTGACAGGATTTGTGAGATGTTTATGTATGTGTAGCTTGATGTGATATATGCCAATCTAACACCATTTTAGCTATTTGATCTGTTGTTTGATTCAATTGTCTTGGAATATGTGTAAATGTAATGGAAGCAAAATGTCGAGATAAAAGTCTAACTTGCAGGTATTTGCGAAAGAGGCATGGATCACGTACACGGTAAACATTGTTGAGCTGGAGAACGACTAGTTGAGAATCGAGGAAGACGCTAAGGTGACGAATATGATGATGTTGGGTGTCGGCTAGGAGGCCAATGACCGCAGTGTATTCGGCTTGGTTGTTGGTTGCTGGCCCCAAACATATGCCGCTTGAATGTAGCCCAAGTAGCCGAAGCGAGATTTTGCGTCCAACGGCTAGCGCCGTCGACATAACCAATGTGGTAGGCTGGTGGAGGAAGCATCTGTCAATAACACAAAGGATAGTTTAGACGAGAGGGGAGGAGAAAAAGATTAAAAACACTAGAAAATAACCTAAAGTAGAATGACTACTTTTAAGCATAAAATTTTTTGAGATACAACCCATTGACGGGTTCTTTAAGAGAGAGGCCTTCGGGAGAGGCCAGGATATATGCGCCTTTGGTGAGGAAATGTTGGATAATGTAAGGGCCATGCCAAAGTGATTCGAATTTTCCGCAGCCAAAGGTATCATGAGCAATATCATAAGCTAGGACGAGGTCGCCTTCGCGAAATGATCGAAGGTTGACATGGCGATTAAAGGTAGCCTTGGATCATTTTTTAGCTGCCTCGTTGTTCTGTAAGGAAGATCGACGATCTTCATCTAGAGACTCCAAGTTCAGCAAGCTGTAATGTCCCCCACCTCTTAGAGAGGTGATGATGAGACTCAGTGGCCTGGGCATCCCCACTAGGGCATAGTCTCACACTGAAGGGGGGAAAGTCAAGAAGTTAAAAGTTATATTTTTAAGTTGACTTAAGAAAAGAAAAGGATAAAGGGGTAAAAGATAACTCAACAGAAGAATAGAAGATTAACCCTAGGAGTTAACCTAACTCAACAGAGAATTAGAAGGAAAAGTATAAGTAAGAGGCTGGGGTGCACCTATTACTGATTCTGGTTTTGGATTAGCATTTTCTATTGCTCTTGAGCATTCAGTTTGGGGGTTTTGCTATACAAACCCTTGGGAGAAACTCAGTGGTGAAATATCCACTCACCTTGTTCTACAGCTTGGTCTCAGGGATGAAAGACTCCTCCACACCATTCTAGTCTCAGGGCCAGTTTATCGAGGGAGGTTCTATCCAGCTTATCCTGAGGGCCTAGGGCCATTCCGACAGTTGGGTTTTGTTTGCAGGGGCATGACCATCAGTTTGAGGGATTTTATGGAGGGTTATCATCATTCTATATTTGTCGGCAGATTGGGACGTCGTGGAGCCATAGGGGACGTCCTGTGATTCAGTAAAACTCAGATCTAGGGAGATCTGCTTGAGATCTGAGCTTGAAACTTCTCCCACAGGATTCTCATAGCCCGATCTATATTCTTGGAGAGTTTCAGAGAATTTGGAGGCCTCCTTCATCAGGGCCGAACCAGCTAGGGTTTCAGTCATCCAGTGGGGCACCCCATTCAGTAGGAAATTCAGATCTACAGAGATTGAGAGGGATCTTGGAGATTCAGGCACCTGGGTTATTCTTACCATTGCCCAATCTATATTCTGGGAGAGTTTCAGAGAATTTGGAGGCCTCCTTCATCAGGGTCGAACCAGCTAGGGTTTCAGTCATCCAGTGGGGCACCCCATCGAGTGGGAAATTCAGATCTACAAAGATTGAGAGGGATATTGGAGATTCAGGCACCTGGGTTATTCTTACCATCACCCGATCTATCAATTGGCATATTTCTTAGGGTGATTGGACACTTTTGGTAGGGACGAGTTATTGAGGGTTTCAGCCTTCTATGGGAGCGTGGCATTCTTCAGCTGGAGAGTTTGGCATTCAGATCTACTTGTATTGATCTTCATTTCTTATTCAGCCTTTGGAGGCATTATTTTGTATTAGCGGGAGCATTTTGTAGCGGCTCATATCTATTGCTTGTACGACCATCTGAGGTTTATGCCAGATCGGTCATCTATTGTATTGATCTTACATTGCTCATAATAAAAAGGTCAGATCTTTGCTTGTGATTCTACATCTTGAATATATTGTGATCTCCATGTGTTGATGAACTTAATAACTCAATAAATTAGTAGTAGTTAGTGATTCCAAGAAAGAATTTGGCTTGGGATCATTACACAAGCGCTGCTCCATTGGAGCAGTGTTAGGTAATAGATCAATTGCGGTGTGTAAGGTGGGAATTTTGCACTCGATGGGAAGAGTGGCCTCGACCCCATGGACTAAATGGAATGGTGTGAAACTAGTAGTGGTTTTCACCGCCGTTCAATAAGCCCATAGCGCAGAAAATAACATATGATGCCAATTGGTTTTATGTTTATTAACCACGCGCTGTAACATGGTCTTGAGGACTTTGTTAATTGCCTCGACCTATCTGTTTGACTGAGGGTAATATGGTGAGGCAAACTCATGAGAGAAGCCTAACCAAGATGAGAGTTCGATGAAGATCTCATTCTCGAAGTGTTTCCCATGGTCGGAAACGAGTTGGAGTGGTACTCCAAAACGGGATATGACATGGTTAAAGAAAAAGCGCACTGCAGTGTCAGCGGTGTTGTTGAAAGTGGGCATAGCTTTGGCCCATTTGGTGAAGTAATCAATGGCAAAAACAATGTATTTGTGACCATTGCTGGAGGGGGGATTACAAGTCATAAAGTCGATTCCCCATTTACAAAAAGGGTCGGCCGTAATGACAGGGTGAAGAAGAGCGGGGGGAGCTCGGGCTTTGTTGGCATAGAGCTGACATTGCTCACATCGTTTCACGACATGAATGCAATCATGAAACAAGGTAGGCCAAAAGTAACCGGCTCGGATAATCTTTTGAGCAATGGATATACCCGAAAGATGGCCCCCACATGCACCGCTGTGGCAGTCATTTAAGACTCTGTTGGTCTCGTCAATAGTCAGGCAACGACGAAGAATGGTGTCAACGCCCCGCCGGTATAGGATGTCTCCTATGAGGAGATAGTGGGGGGCCTGATGGAGAATTCGTCGTCGATCATCTCGTGAAAGGTGGTTACCGAACTTTTGAGTTCGGAGGTAGACAAGTAGGTCGCCATACCAAGGATCATCCGACGTAATGTAAAAGAGATGTTCGTCGGGAAAGTCGGTATTGACGGGGGCACTGGTGGTGTCAGAGGGGAGGGCCGTGACAAGTTTGGCGAGAATGAGGGCCTTCTTACTCTTAGGTGTTGAGAAATCAAGGTCGTACTCCTGAAGGATAACGATCCATCGAGCGAATTTTCCGTTAACTTGGCGACAGCTGAGAAAGTACTGCATAGGGTTGGAATCTACGACGACCTTGGTGGTGTGAAGCAAAATGTAATGGCACAGTTTCTGGACTGCAAGGACAACTGCAAGAGCAAGTTTCTCCTCATGTTTATACTTCAAGGGAAGCCCTGAAAGGTTCTTAATAATGTAATAGATGACGTGTTCACGATTGTCATCTCCAAGCTGGACAAGGACACTGGCTATTGATACAACAGATGCTGATACGTAGAGAATGTAGTCGCGATTATAGTCAGGTGCACTAATTAAAGGTTCATTTGAAATCTCTGCTTTAAGATCGTCAAATGACTGTTGGGCATAGTCGTCCCAGTGGAAATGGATGTCGTGACGTAGTAAGTGGAGGAAACCGTGTGCACGTATGGCGTAATCGGGAACAAAGCATCTAAGAAATTTAGCTTTGCCCTGTAGACTCTGAAGTTGTCGTAAATTCCGGGGAGGTGGAATTTTGGTGATAGCTTTGAATTTGAGGGGGTCCATGGTAATACCACTTTGGGAAACAATAAAACTGAGGAGGTGCCCTGCAGTGACGCAGAACACACACTTGAGAGGATTCAAGTGGATGTTGTACTGGCGACACCATTGAAAGATGATTCGTAAATCATTGAGATGCTGGGTACGTTTCTTGGATTGAGCTGTGAGGTCGTCCAAGTAGGCTTGGCTCTCTTAGTAACTGAATTTGGTAAGTTCCAACAAAACATGAATCACACAGAAAGCACATTGGTCCGACAGTTGGATGAGTATCAGGAAACCAACAGAAGGGGACAGGTCGAAATCTCTGAAACCTTGAAGAAAGTTGATGAGAATCTACAGAAAATGAACGAGAACCAAACTAGGATAACTAACCTTCTGATGCAAGTAACCCATCGAGGCAAAAATCCTGATACGTATGGGAATAAGGAGGCTGGAGGGTCCGGTGGAACCCATGAGGAAGACAGATATAACTCGGAGAAAGCACCAGGATCCGAAGGGAGTCTTGGAGGTGGCACAATTCATGGGCAGATGGGTAGCAGGACCAATCATAGGCCATACATGCCAGTGTTCACAGATGAACCGCTAGGCCAACACTCAGGTAGCAAAGCTAACCCCAGGCCATACATGCACACATTTATAGATGAGCAAGAGCAGCATGAATAGGTTGAATATTTTGTGGCACAATTAACCAGAAGTACCAGGGAATACTACAACTTGGATATGAAAGTTCAAAGACAGATGTCCCTAGACTAGTATTGTCAACTCAAGTTTAGAAACCAGCCTAGGACGAACCACATGGGCAGCTTTGAGTTTGAGCGAAGGGTAGGGAAGATAGAGATTCCATACTTTGATGGTACAACTAAGATGACAGTACAAGCATGGGCGCAGAAGTTGGATACCTACCTGCAGCTTAACCCCATGAGAGAGATGGAGGCCATCAAGTTTTCCACTATGTACTTGGATGGCAAGGCCCATGACTGGTGGTACCATGGGCTCACCACACTCGGCCAAAACTAGATTGTATCCTATACAGAATTCACTCAGAGGCTCATTGATAGATTTGATCTAGGAGATCCTGAGTTACACTTTCGAGAGCTCACCCAACTCAAGCAAATAGGTACGACTGAGGCATACATTGATGAGTTCCAGAGATTGGCAGTGATGGTGCAAGATATGTCCCCAACCAGGCTCATGATTCTCTTTACAGAAGGATAGATGGAACCCTTGAGGGGTTGGGTTAAGGCCTTCAAGCCTACCAGCTTACAGGAAGCCATTTGGAAGACGGGGGATCTAGGTCCAGCTCCTAAACCAAAATTCATACCCAGACCACCTCTTAACAGTGGTGGAAGAGATCAAAGGCCTCCAATAAACTAGGGAGGACATGACCCTAAGGGTTATGGCAAGGGATGTGGCAAAATAGATGACAACACCAAGAGGGAACTGAGAAGGAAGCAACTCTGCTTCACATGCAAGGAGCCATGGAATCCCTCACACAAGTGCATGGGACGAGGACAGGTACATTACATTGAGGTCACTTCAGATGATGAAGAAGAGGATGAGTATGGTCAGATACAAAACATGGAGGCCGAAACGTTAGAGGCAACAGAAGAGGAGGTTCCAGAACTAGACTGTGCATCTAGAGAGAAGGCTACATTGGCATCTATCAGCGGGGTACCCAAGTTCAACACCTTCAGGATTAGAGGGGTCTTACAAGGACAAAGAGTGTCGGTTCTGATTGATGGAGGAGATTCCCACAATTTCATTGATGCAGCATTACTGAAGAGGAGGCACATACCTATAGTAGATTTTGAAGGATTCAAAGTGGAGGTAGCAGGTGGTAGTACTATGCCTTGTAACAGATACATACCAGTTATGAAACTCACCTTGGGAAGGCATGAGTTAGTTCAGGATGGGTATGTGATGGATCTTCCCGATACCAACATCATCCTAGGGGTGCAGTGGCTCAGCACTCTAGGACCCATCACCAAAAATTACAAGACCATGGAAATGTCCTTTGTGGAGGAAGGAGGACGAAAGGTTGTGCTTAGAGGCATGACAGGTAACTCTGCTAGAGTGGTCACAGCCAAGAGGATGGAAGACATCTTAAGAAGGGAAGAAATTGTATACGCAGCGGAATGTAAGATCTCAACACGGGTGGATGAGAAGGGAAAGGTGCATTACACACTAGAGATCAAAAGAATCCTTGATAAGCACCAGTAAGTGTTTGGGCCGATTCCTCCAGGTGTGCCACCAGACAGGGGGTTTGAGAACATCATTGAGCTAGAAGCAGGGGCTAAGCCTGTTATCACCACACCCTATAGGCATCCCAAGAAGTATAAAGACGAGATAGAGAATGCCATCAAGGAGCTTCTAGACATGGGACACATCAGACCAAGTTCAAGCCCATTTGCT
>ML785014.1:34061-44875 GCA_009831015.1 Picea engelmannii
TTATTTCTGGCATGATTTGTTGATGATCCAGGCTGACGATAGCTTGTCAACCAGACTCACATGTGGAGTAGAGGGGTCACACACGACTGCCAGAGACGTTGAGAGAGAGGTGTGGACAACAACCCTACCACAGCCTACTAGAAATCTCATCGTGGCTCGAACTGTAGGTTAACGATTACCTAGTGGGAGAAGACCCATGATAATGTGAGGGCAGACTGCGACAGTCGCTCATGATGATTCTAAGGGGTGCGCAATAAGGAAGGAGCCTTATTCCTTAGAGGCCCTTAGTCTCCCACAAGATCACCCGACGGAGCATTGACTTCAGGGTTTTTTTATGTCTACCAAGTCAGTCAAGAGGCGACTGACACCCTTGGAGCACGTAGTGCGTCCTGAAGGGCACATCATGCAAGAAAAACAAAAAGAGGCGAGTGGCACCCTTGGAGAACGTAGTGCGTCATGAAGGTCATGTCGCGCAAGGGAAACAAAATGAGGCGAGTGACACCCTCGGAGCACCTAGTGCGTCCTGAAGGGAACGTTTTGTTGTTCACTAATAAGTGATTAAACCTAGATGGCCTTAGAACAAATAATGTGATAAGAAATATTTAAAAACAATTTTCCCTAATAAAATGTCGCCCAACATAGGAAAATAAAATCTAGGTCTAATTGATAATTGTGGTAAATATATATATATATATATATATATATATATATAATACTGATAATCATGATTAAACATGTGACGAGAAGGGGGGTAAGCAATTCAATTAATTTTAAAAAAATAAAAAATCAAACTACTTTGAGGGATTAAAATTTTAAAAGAAAATTGATTGTTTGTTTCATGTACTAATTAAAATTTTTAACTAAAAAGAAAAAGGGGAAAAAGGGTAAAGTCTACACTTGCTAATTTGAGTTTCAGATAAAAAGGGAAAGAGGGAAATTTAAAAGAATTAGGAAACTAAGGAAAAAGGGGGAAACATAAAGAGAAAGGGAAACATAAGGGAAAAAAGTAGAATGACTAACTTAGCAAGGAATCTTGCCTTCAAGAACTTTCTAAATTGAACTCAATTAGTAAATTAGTAAGGGGTTAAGTCATTAAAATGTGTAAGGGAATACGGGGACACCTAGGAGCGATTCTAGGAATGTTTTTAGGTGGGTGAGGGAAATAGGGGTAGTTAAATAATTAATGAATTTAATTTCTAGTGCAACGAAGGGGATGGGTGACACATGTACGGGGAGGATTTTTCTAAATTAAATTATTGAACTTTGAATTAAATTGGAATTTGGGAAAGAAAGGACGTAGAAACTCTATATAAAGGAGGGAGGAGGAGGAGGAGGATGGATCTCTTCTGTTATGTGTAACGTTATGTTGTAGAATTTTAGACTTGACTGACTTATCTTGTGGGAGTTGGGATACCCAACTCGGTGAGGAGTGGTAGCTCGGCCTTGCGAGGTGAGCTAGGAGCTAGTTGTTCTTTGGTGTAGTGTGCATGGCCCCTTTGCAGCTTGGGGGGCTAAGGGGCAAGAAGAGTACCCCTAGCATTGGTTGGGAGGTATTAGGGAAGTCTCATTGGTCGGAAAGCGGGAGCTGCATGGAGTGCGCAGGAAAACGACTCAGAGTTGTCACCTTGGGCTATAGTACGATTGCTTTTATTATGCATGGTAGATTATTATTGACCTTACGCCTTCATTTCTGTACTTTTAACTGTGTAAAGAAGGTGTTTGAATTAGCAATTTCATTGAGAACTTAAATTTCATGTAGCCTTAAGCTCGTTGTTTGAATGGATTCCCTTGGCATTCGATCCATGAATGTTGTGACTCTCCTTTTGGTTTTATTGATTTTTTGTGAAGAGTTGTGCTTTTTAATTCATCCTCATCCCTAGTTCATCATTCCATGCCTGAGAAATCATCTAGGAGCCAAATCGACGGTCGTCACTTCGGTGCATAGCGACCTATAGATTCTAATTCCCTCCTTTTCTTTGTGTGGATGATGAGCGAAGGATGTTTTTCCTGGCTATCTATCCCTTGATTGCCCCTGCGTTTCTGAGAATGACAATCCTTCAGTTGATGGTTTCATTGCAGAATGGTTTATCCTTGCATATTTTGTTGGATTATCTCTACGCTTTATCTCTATGTTTTCTGGGCATTTTAACTAGTGCTTGATTGATTTTACTCTGCACACTTTTTGTCTCAGCCCTTTGGTTTACTATCTCTGTGTTGGATGGTTAAATATGTCCATAAATAGTTGATGTTTTTGATGCACGTCTGAAGGGTTCTTCATTCTTTTAGCTCGATTCATGATTCATTCCATCTAGGCGCTGCTTGGATGCACTGAATTTGCATATCCCTGTGTTTCCCTTTGAGTTAATTGAGTTGGGTTGCCAGGCATTTCGCTTGGCTTCTCCTATTTTCGCTTGGCCCTGCATTCCCTTTTGGTTTTTACCCAGCCTTACGAGGTAGTTAAGGTCGATGTTATTTCTTACGGTGATACAATTCGTCTCTTTAGAATTTTTATTTTTTTTGCAAAGTCAATGTTGGAGTTTTTCCTCAAAAGAAGTGCTGCAACATGTTTTTAGAAATACTCCTGCACACATTCTTACCCAGAATTCGAGTTTGTCCTGGGTTGATACAGTAGGGAAACCTTTCCCATACCCATCGCGCTCAGCATTGGATGGCACCTAGAACCTGACGCGCACCTCCCTTCTGCATTTTACCCTCAGTCAAATTCTCTCCCAGGATCCTCTGTGGTTCCTTCGGCGTTGGGTTTTACAAGTTTGATGACAGAGCTAACCTCTGCGCGTTCTCCCTCTGGATTTTTTTACTCTTTCTTCATTGTCACTGCACCCAGAACACACGCGCAAGAATGACCTTAATCCTTGTGTGCGATCTTTCAAGGTACCCTAAACACCTGCTCCCTCTTCCCTTCTTGGTTGTGTCTCAGACTTCTAACACCTCACGCTCTTCTAGCATTGCTGCGCCCAGGCTTGAGTTTATTGTGAAGCATTTCCATCACCTCAGCATAGGAATACAAGTGTCTCTCCTTTCTTACACTGGATTGTCCGCCTGGGTTTTCAGATTCCTCCACGCGGGCTTACCTTCCTTCTCAGCCAAACTTAGCCATACTCTTGCAGGGTTTGGGTGTGTGCCTTAGCACCTTCGGGGCGTTGTCCCAGCGTCTTTTCCTAAACATGTCAGATCAATTCTAAAACTAGATCAGGTATTATTACCCAGCTATCATTTGCATCTAAGTGTAGTATTAATGGTTTAGTTGGTTTGGGAAAATGTGGATTTGGCAACGGTGATCAAAATCGCTTTGATAGTTTACTATTTGTTTTTAAGACAATGCCTTAAATTATGAAACAAGAGGAAATGGTAGTAGTGATGGAATTTCATTAATAATAGTTTTATAATTGTTTAGCACAGGGAATTAAATTGAGGAACAGGTCTAAATGACAGTATGACTAATTGTTTTTAATAGTTTTTACCATTATTTCATAACAGGGCGTAGTTGAAGAACATGTCGTATGGCAGTAATGATGTAATTGCTTTTATATTGGATTTTATAAACATGGTACTAAGTAAGTAACATGCATAATGAAATAATGTTGATTGACACGATAGTTGATTTCCCTTGCCTAACTGTTGAATACTATCATAATATTAATGTATTCTGGGATGTTGATTTTTAAATGAGAATTTATTATTTAGAAGATATTTTTCCTTCCTTATAATATTATAAAGGGTTGTGTATTTTTAAAACACAAAAATATCAATAGAAAGTAGGTAAGGTTTACCCTTGAGTTAAGAAAGGGGAATCTTCATTTATGGTTAGTCTAGTCTTATTGAATTATAAACTAAAATTTAGTTAGAGAATTCCACATTCTAAGGTTTTTGGTTTCCTTTGTTGTCTAGAGAAGTTAAGAAAAGCATAGTTGAACTTATTGTTTAATAAAACCCTTGATGGAAAGGTATAATGTTACTTGAAGATTTTGTATGGTGGTGACATTAAAATTGTGGTCGAGGTATAAGGGTTACCTTGAATATTTTTATATATATTGTAACTTTAGAGTGTGGTTGGTTATTTTGTGACATGATATAATCCTTGTGATGGTAAAAACAAAAGTTGTGGATAAAAGACATCTAGACCATTGCACAAATAAAAGTATCGAACATAGTTAACCCACGTTTTGTTTAGTAGAATGATTAAAGTTCTTGCGTTTATAGATGTCACATTAAGATGACAATGGAGTTTTGGTCTTCTGGCGCAGTGGAAGCATTGAATAATGATAGTTTTTAGATGTTTAGTTTTGTTTAATTAGTTGATTGATGATTTTTGAACTCAGTTCCCTCTATTGTGTTGACCTTTAAGTTGTCGAATGAATTTTTGAATACGTTCTAGACTTATCCGCTTGCGCGTGTTGAAGGGGGGTCAATATAGTGGTTAGTAGTTCCTAATTACTTCATGCATCATGAAAATTGTTTTGTAATGCATGATTGTGGACACCTTTTTTCTCGCTCTCCATTTAAGTTATGTTCATCCGTCGGTTTGTGTCATAACGGTCGAGGCTGTTACACATGGTATCAGAGTCAGTTCAAGCCTGCAACTGTGGATAGCCAGTCTTTCCACTACAGTAAACCCTTGAACATTAACCTAGTGCGGTAATCGCGATTAGAGGACGCCATAGAGGTTCGCAGTGTGGCATTAACCTCTTATTCTCACCTTCCTAGGATATTTTTGAACACTTGGCTAAGTGTTGGTCCTCTGCATACCTTGCACTGACTCGAAAAATATTCAAACCCCTCTTCTAAACAAATGAGTCTGAAAATTCTCTTCCCTCACACTCCTTGCGTGGCACTATGCACTCCTTGCACCAAAGTTTCATAGGAGAAACAATTGAAACTTATAGAAAATCAAAAATTCATTCCTCAAACCAAGAAACACACACACAAGCATAAAAACACAGAAAACAAGAAATATATCCTTACCCAATGAACTCAAAGATAAACAACACCAGACATTTGGAAGCAAATCTCTCCTGTTATATTCATTCAGAAAATATATACATGAGTTCTTGCAACTCTTTTCTCCTTCTCTACAATGTTCTTCAACAGTAACAAAATAAAATTTAACAGCACAATAACAACATTCAACTGCCTCATTTAGGCATAGGTTACATATATTTATACATGGAGAGGCTTCTCGATCCTTCTCTCCAGCCTACCTTAATGTTATCCTATTATAATTAAGACATTCTCCTACTTATCATTATTACAATAAATGGCATTTACACTCATATACGAGTTGATTCTCAATATATGTACAAATCCTTATGCATTAAAGAGAATATAATCTGTTGTATTGTTTACAATAACTCCAGCCTCAAAAATTTAAAATGGTCTTCAATTATAGTTCTTTTCAAAAATTAATATGATGCACTCTCCTTGGGATCCAAAACTTATTTGAAATGTGCACGATGGATGTTGACTTGTTCTCCACTCAGCTTCTTTGAATGCTTATGGAGATGCTCCTACATCATACTCCTCAGGAAAAAAAGATTAATGGACTCCTATCCATGAGCTCTTGCATTGTCTTCCCATGCCTATGGATATCATTTTCATTTATCCAACTGGAATCCTCTTCTCGATGATATTTCCACTTAACCAGATACTCAAAATAAATCTTCCTCCTAGTATTCTTAGCAGTCCTCTGATCTAGTATATTCTCCATATGTGGCTTATTTGCTATGGGATTTTGTTACCTCCACTGAATCTCCTCCTGACCACATGTTCCTTCTGGAGCATCCATCCTGTAAGGGTATAAGTCTGCTACATTGAATATCCGTGATATTCCAATGTCCTCTAGAAATTCAATCTCATAAGAATTTGCAGAAAAATTTCTAAGGATCTTACATGGTCCTATCTTCTTCATCTTCAATTTGGTATATTTCCCTTTCAGAAATATTTCCTTCCTCGGGTGTGCTAAGACTTTATCTCCAACTTCAAAATTTACCTCTCTTCTTTTCTGGTCTACTCGACTCTTATATTTTTTTTGTTCTATCATGTAGTTGTCCCTTGATATGATCATGCAAATTTTGCATCTCTGCAGCAAAGTCTTCTACTCCTGCACTTATGAACTCATCTCGTCCCAAATCCCTCAACTTCGAGATTCCTCTTGGATGCATTCCATATACTATCTAGAATGGGATTTTACCTATACTCCCATTCAGTGAGTCATTATATGAAAATTCTTCTTGGGGAAAGATTGGATCCCAATGACTGTGATGTTCAGTGACCAAACTCCTCAACAAATTCCCTAAGCTTCTATTTACCACCTCATTATGCCCGTCTTTATGAGGATGATATGCCAAACTGAAAGACAAATTTGTCCCCAATTTCTTCCACAAGGTCCTCCAAAAGTGTCCCACGAATTTGGTCTCTTTGTCTGAGACTATACTTCTGGGCAACCCATCAAATCTCAAGATCTCCTTGAAAAATAAACTTGCTATGTGAGTAGCATCAATGGTTTTGTGACACAGTAGGAAATGTGCCATTTTTGAAAGTATGTCAACCACCATAAAGACATAATCACTTCCCCTCTAGGTTCTTGGAAATCCCAAAATGAAATCCATACTTATAGCATCTCACGACTTATCTGGAATAGGCAATGGCTGATATAGTCTAGTGTTCTATTTCTTTCCTTTAGCATACTGGAAGACTCTACATCTTTGTATGAATTCCTTCACATCAGATCTCATACCTGGCCAATGGTATGAAGAACTCAACTACGCATATGTTTTATCATGGCCAAGATGTCCAGCCAATCCTCCACTATGTTTTTCCTTCAACAAGTTATCCCTCATTGCACATCTCGGGATAGAAAACTGACTCCCCTTAAATAACAATCCATCTTGGATTAGATAATCCATCCAATGATTTATGTTCCTTATCAAAGGGTTCTCACATACTTCATAAGCTTCCTTGAAATCTGGATCTTCTTGATACATCTCCTTGAGGTGCTCAAATCCTAAGGTCTCCACTTGAAATTCTTGCAAGATCAAACATCTCCTGCTCAAAGCATCTACAACTTTGTTAGCGCTTCCACTAATATACTTAATAACAAAAGTAAAATTATGCATGAATTCTACCCATTTGGCATGTCTCTGGTTCAACTTCTCTTGTCTCATTATAAACTGCAAAGCTTGATTGTTAGTATACAAAACAAACTCCTTCAGGATAAGATAATCTCTCCATTTTTTCAAGGCTTCAATTACAACAAAATATTCCTCATCATATGTGGAATATTTCCTTTTGACATCATTCAACTTTTCACTGAAATAACAAACATGTTTATTGTCTTGACTTAAAACTGCATCGATGGCTACTCCACAAGCATCACATTTGACTTGAAAGGTCCTCTTAAAATCTGGTAGAACTAGAATATGTTGTTCTGTTATCTTTGATTTTAAGAACCTAAATCATATGAGTAAGATTTATGTGGTTGGGATTTTCATTTTTGATCGGAATAGCCACAGTTTTGTCAGTAGACTGTCTCCACATTCTTCCGATGTGCTTCAGAAATGTAAGCTTATCCAGTTCTTATATTTTTCTTCTCAGGACATTCCCAAGACATGTGCCTTGTCTTTCCACAGGAATAAGACATCACTTCTCCTCCTCTGCTTCTGCCTCTTCCTCTCAGAAAATAATTTCTTCCACCATAGTTTCCTCCTCTATAACTTCCTCCTTTCTCTATCTGGCTGTGATAATTTCCAGCTTCATCTCTGGGTTTCTGGAATTTTTCTCTAACAATTCCTTTACCTATGCTAGAACTCTTCTCTCTGTTTCGTTGACTTTGTTTTCTAGCCAATTTTTCTTCTTCCTTCAAGGATACATGATAATCATTTTCCACGGTTCTCATTGTCATCATGTTGATTTCATCTAGATTTCATATCTCAGGCCATCTATATAACTGGCAACTTTCTCTTCATCGTTCTCCCTATGTACTATTAGTATTCACTATGAACTCGAGAAGGTCAAATTTCCTAAGTTCTTTGGTGCCTCGAGGCATGGGGGAGAATATGGCGATGTGGTTTTCCCTTCACGAATATACTCCAATATGAAGGTCCACATGGTGGTATTCAACTGAAGGGGAGCACACTTCTATGGTGGAAGATGCTCCTACCGCATTTGAACATAGTCGACGAAGACGGTTCATGGGAACTGTTCGGGGAACGACACCAAGTGAGGTATCTTTCTGAGGAATTCGTTGAGATTTATCTCAATGGGTTCAACACCTTGCGACAGGGCGGCCATACGATGCCTGAGTACAAGGACCGTTTTTGGAGCTTCTTTGGTATGCTTCACACCAAATTACAAATAAATTGAGGAAACAAGTTCATGTTGGCCTTAGTGTTAGGATTCGGCTTCTACTTCGGGTACCAGGAATACTAGACCGAAGAAAGTATGTTGGAATGTGGGGAGCCACATTTCTAGAGCGATTGCCCAGTGAGGAGGACTAGAGCATCTCGATCAGTTTGACCCACTACCATGGGAGATTTGGGAAAGGACCATCGGATTCATGCAATGGTGAATAACCACCAGGAAGAGCACGAGTCGATTGTGCTCAAGACGTCAGGTACCGTTGCTAACTAGACCCTTAACATTTGATAGACCAAGGTGCTACCGAAGGTTATGAGCTATAGCCTTAACCTGGGAGAATTCTTGGGAAGAATTGGGAAGAATTCTTGATGGACCAACTAAAGCATTGGGAAGAATTATTTCCACTAGTAGAATTCACTTATAACAACAACTACCAAAGCACCATTAAGATGGCACCTTTCGATTTATTTTATGGGAGACCATGTCAGATGCCTTTGAGTTGGGATCGGCTTGAGGATCGGGTCTTGGTGGGACCAGAAGCAATCCAAGAAGTGGAAGATCAAATGCAAACAATAATACAAAGGATCAAGGAAGCACAGGATCGACAGAGGATTTATGCCGATGCGCATCGTGTCGACCAAGGTTACAATGTGGCGATCGAGAAATCTTGCAGGTGAGACCGCAAAGGAGTTCGATCAAGTTGAAAGGGATGCTAAACTATTTCCTTAGGTTCATGGGATCCTACAATATTTTGGAAAAGAGAGGGTCGTGGCCTAGTAACTAGCCTTGCCTGATGCTTGAGGTGTATGCATGATGTATTTCACGTCTCTATTTGAGACATTATATTAGTGATCCTATGCATGTTTTGACTTGAGTACCTTGCAGGTATTGGATGAAGGTGCACTCACAGCTGAGCCGATCTGCACCCTGGATCATCGCATTCGAAAAATATGGCATCGAACAGTAGATCAGGTCAAGGTCCAGTGGGAGAACTATATTTCTCACTCGGCAACCTGGGAGGATGCATATGAAATGCGCCAACAATTTCCATTTTTTTTTGATAGATAGACTTATGAAACTGTGATACACATTATTTCAGCACTTATATACTGTGAAAATTCAGAACAAAGTTTAGACCAAGAGGGGGTGTATGTAACATCTCGCTCTTGTGTGCACTGAGTGAACTTATTCTTTGAGGACACTTGCTTACAAGTGATCCGGATTATTATACTATTGGTATTTGATTATGATTATGAGGGACTATTGTTATTGGATTAATTGGTAGGTGCGGACACTAACAGATCTCCCTAGATCCACCTGGATCTAGAACAAAGCAAGACATAACATGACGTTTTCCTTAAGTTTTAAATATTGAATTAACTAGGAGGCAAGAACAAATAACATACCTTATTATCGCTTCCTAGGGTCTTTGTTGCTCCCACTTCACTCCAGTGCTCTCGTGAAGTCAATACCAAGACAACACAAACCAACCAAAGTGATAGTAATAGCATAAACTCAATATAAACCTATGTATGTGATCAAGGAATAATACAATAAAACACAACTAGCTTTATAGGAAAGAATCATATTACTGTATCATATTGAATGTGAAAGAGAGATTAAAATCATGGCCTTGATGTCGTAAGGTCCCTTCCAACTGTCCTTCGTTCCCCACACACTTCTTTCTCCAAGGATTCTGAGACCATGGATCTAATAGCTACTCACAATCTATCTTGACAAAGCAAATCTCAAAGCCACTCTAACCAAGATAATAATTCCAAGCCAACCAAAGCTAAGCTCAAGAACCCCTTCTCCATGAAAGATCCTCTCCTTTTATAAGTTGAAGAGGATAAGTTGAGGAGGTTAGGATGATCCCACTAAATCATGAAAGCGAGTAAGATCCAAACCATTCGGATGCCACCTCAACATGGAAGTTTCTCCTTCTAGAAGATTCGAGAAAATGCTCATTTTTCCCACGTGTAAGCATTCTCGCACCCTGCTTATAGTGAAACCTGCGAACTATTAGCACCCCAGCTATGATGCAGCCTGCGAGAATCAGTCATTATCGCACCCTAATACATAGGCAGCCTGCGAACCTCCTTTTTAATAAGGTTTTTACACAAGAGAATGCAACTTCTCTTCTCAAGAAAAGTTCTTCTCTCTTCTTTCTTCAGGAACTTAGGCAACTAACCCTTCTGAAAGCAACAGATAGGTTTACATCATTAACAGTCATAGGGATGACAAAAATAATGTGTAACAGAGAGCCCCCCATAGTATGAAGTTAGAACAGAGTGATAGCTGAAATACTTTGTCGAGTGTGTGTAGGGAACAAGGAACAGTCGGTCGGAAACCTGCCAACAAACAAGGATACAGTAAAATAATATATCATCATTGAGGTAGGCATTCCCATACTCAGAATACAAATGAATCAAAGCATAAAT
>ML785014.1:50927-73811 GCA_009831015.1 Picea engelmannii
AGAAGAAATCTGATCTTTCCCTAAACAATTCTAAAGAAAACACATGCTTTGTAATTGAAAGACACTCAAAACAAGAGACTAATCCTTCAAAACCAAACAAAGCAAACATGGATAAAAGAAACTCAAATAATGTCAAGAAGACTATAAACAGATCAATATAGGCTCTAAAATCTCAATCCAGCTAATCAAAGCAAAACTGGGTCATCAAAAGATGACAAGACCCAATCCAAAAAGTTTACAAACAAGTTCGCAGCCTAGCAGTATATTACAGTGCGAGAATTAGGTATTCTCGCAGGCTAGACATTGGTAGGGTGCGAGAAGTTCACGCTGAACCTAACAGCAGGGTGTGAACATCAATGACTCTCGCATTCCATAGACAGGTACAATGCGAGAATGTTTGTAATAAAAGAAAATATTGAAAAAGGACAGGGAATCTAAGTGAACTTCTAGATCCAGAGAGTCTGGATGGATGTCCCACAGACTCAGAAACCAGAAAGCAAGAAATTAAAGGAAGGGAAACTAGACTAACTAGGAAACAATATGTTCCCCAGTGGATTCGCCAATTTTGTTATTGGATTAATCGGTAGGTGCAGACACTAAGAGATCTCCCTAGATCCACCTGGATCTAGAACAAAGAAAGACAAAACATGACGCTTTCCTTAAGTTTTAAATATTGAATTAACTAGGAGGAAAGATCAAATAACATACCTTATTATTGCTTCCTAGGGTCTTTGTT
The DNA here is from genome assembly GCA_009831015.1 of Picea engelmannii. Classification (NCBI taxonomy): domain Eukaryota; kingdom Viridiplantae; phylum Streptophyta; class Pinopsida; order Pinales; family Pinaceae; genus Picea; species Picea engelmannii. Next base: position 51,664 of record ML785014.1, read on the forward strand.
TCTCTCGCTTCGCTCCAGTTCTCTTGTGAAGTCAAGAACAAGACAACACAAACCAACCAAAGTGATAGTAATAGCATAAACTCAATATAAACCTATGTATGTGATCAAGGAATCATACAATAAAACACAACTAGCTTTATAGGAAAGAATCATATTATTGTATCATATTGAATGTGAAAGAGAGATTACAACCATGGCCTTGATGTCGTAAGGTCCCTTCCAACTATCCTTCATTCCCCACACACTTCTTGCTCCAAGTATTCTGAGACCATGGATCTGATAGCTACTCACAATCTATCTTGACAAAGAAAATCTCAAAGCCACTCTAACCAAACTAATAATTCCAAGCCAACCAAAGCTAAGCTCAAGAACCCCTTCTCCATGAACTCTCCTCTCCTTTTATAAGTTGAAGAGGATAAGGTGAGGAGGTTAGGATGATCCCACTAAATCATAAAAGCGAGTAAGATCCAAACCATTCGGATGCCACCTCACCATGGAAGTTTCTCCTTCTAGAAGATTCAAGAAAACGCTCGTTTTTCCCACGTGTAAGCATTCTTGCACCTTGCTTATAGTGCAACCTGTGAACTGTTCTCACCCTAGCTATGATGCAGTCTGCGAGAATCAGGCATTCTCACACCCTAATACATAGGCAGCCTGCGAACCTCCTTTTTAATAAGGTTTTTACACAGGAGAATGCAACTTCTCTTCTCAGGAAAAGTTCTTCTCTCTTCTTTCTTCAGGAACTCAGGCCACTGACCCTTCTGAAAGCAATAGATAGGTTTACATCATTAATAATCATAGGGATGACGAAAATAATGTGTAACAACTATGGATGTGATTTTATGTTATTTTTCTGTATTGACTTAGACAGGTTCTATTGACTCGGTTCTCTTGAGTGTGAAAGATTTGGACGTCGAGGATGTTGAGGCATCGATGAAACCCTTGGACTCTGGATCGAGCCAGGTAGTGGACCATTAGGGTTTGATTGTTGTATATATGGACTATGTGCATCTGATTAGATGTTATGATTATGTATTTTATTTCTAACATGATTCATTGATGATGCAGGTTGATGATAGCTTGTCGACCAGACTCACATGTGGAGTAGAGGGGTCACGCATGACTACCAGAGACATTGAGGGAGAGGTGTTGACAACAACCCTCCCTAGCACTCTCGTCGTGGCTCGAGTTGTAGGTTAACAATTACCTAGTTGGATAAGACCCATGATGTTGTGAGGGAATACTACGACAATCGCTCACGACGATTCTAAGGGGTGCGCAATAAGGTAGGGGATTTATTCCTTAGAGGCCCTTAGTCTCCCACAAGATCACCTGACAGAGTATTTAATCTAGGGGTTTTTTATGTCTACCAAGTCAGTCAAGTGGTGAGTGGCACCCTTGGAACACGTAGTGCGTCGTGAAGGGCACATCACGCAAGAAAAACAAAAAGAGGCGAGTGGCAACCTTGGAGCATGTAGTGCGTCGTGAAGGGCACGTCGCGCAAGGGAAACAAAATGAGGCAAGTGGCACCCTTGGATCACCTAGTGCGTCCTGAAGGGCACTTTCCGTTGTTAACTAATAAGTGATTAAACCAATATGGCCTTAGAATAAATAATGTGATAAGAAATATTTAAAAACAATTTTTCCTAATAAAATGTCGGCCAACCTAGGAAAATAAAATCTAGGCCTAAGTGATGCTTGTCGTAAATATATATATATATATATATATATATAATATTGATAATCATCATTAAACATGTGACGAGAAAGGGGGTAAGCAATTAAATTAATTTAAAAATAAAAATAAAAAATCAAATTACTTTGAGGGATTAAAATTTTAAAAGAAAATTGATTGTTTGTTTCATGTGCTAATTAAATTTTTTAACTAAAAAGAAAAAGGGGAAAAAGGGTAAAGTCTACACTTGCTAATTTGAGTTTCAGATAAAAAGGGAAAGAGGGAAATTTAAAAGAAATAGGAAACTAAGGAAAAAGGGGGAAACATAAAGAGAAAGGGAAACATAAGGGAAAAAAGCAGAATGACTAACTTAGCAAGGAATCTTGCCTTTAAGAACTTTCTAAATTGAACTCAACTAGTAAATTAGTAAGGGGGTAAGTCATTAAAATGTGTAAGGGAATATGGGGACACCTAGGAGTGATTCTAGGAATGCTTTTAGGTGGGTGAGAGAAATAAGGGTAATTAAATAATTAATGAATTTAATTTCTAGTGCAATGAAGGGGATGGGTGACACATGTACAGGGAGGATTTTTCTAAATTAAATTACTGAAATTTAAATTAAATGGGAATTTGGGAAAGAAAGGACTTAGAAAATCTATATAAAGGAGGGAGGAGTAGGAGGATGGATATCTTATGTTATGCGTAACGTTACGCTGCAGAATTTTAGACTTGACTGGCTTATCTTGTGGGATTTGGGATATCCATCTTGGTGAGGAGTGGTAGCTCGGCCTTGAGAGGCGAGTTGGGAGCTATTTGTTCTTTGGTGTAGTGTGTGAGGCCCCTTTGTGGCTCGGCGGGCTAAGGGGGAATAAGAGTACCCATAGCGTTGACTGGGAAGTACCCGTGAAGTCTCATCGGTCGTCAAGCGGGTGTTGCACGGAGCGCATGGGACAATGACTCGGAGTTGTCACCTTGGGCTATGGTACACTTTCTTTTATTTTGCATGGTAGATTATTATTAACCTTAAACTTTCATTTATGTACTTTTAATTGTGTCAAGAAGTTTTTTGACTTATCATTTTCATTGAGAAATTAAATTTCCCATAGCCTTAAGGTCATTGTTTGACATGATTCCCTTCGCATTCGATCCCTGAATGTTGTGATTGTCGTTTTGGTTTTATTGATTTGTTGTGAAGAGTTGTGTTTTTTACTTCATCCTCATCCCTATTCCATCAGTCCACGCCTGAGCAGTCGAACAGGAGTCGAATCGACGGTCGTCACTTCGGTGCATAGCGACCTATAGATTCTAATGCCCTTATTTTTTGTGCGTGGATGATGAGGGAAGGATGTTTTTACCGGCTATCTATGCCTTGATTTCTCCTGCGTTTTTGAGAATGAACATCCTTGCATTGATGGTTTTGTTGCAGAATGGTTTATCCTTGCATCCTTTGTTGGATTATCTCTACGCTTTATCTCTATGTTTTCTCGGCATTTTAACCAATGCTTGATTTATTTTACTCTGCGCCCTTTTTGTCTCAACCCTTTGGTTTACTATCTCTGTGTTGGATGGTTAAATCTTTCCATAACCAGTTGATGTTTTCCCTGCACGTTTGAAGGGTTGTTCATTCTTTTAATTCGAGTCATGCTTCATTTCATCCAAGCATTGCTTGGACGCACCGGATTTGCATATCCATCTGTTTCCCTTTGAGTTAATTGAGTTGGGTTGCCAGGCGTTTTGCTTGGATTCTCCTATTTTCTCTTGGCCCTGCATTCCCTTTTGGTTTTTACCCTGCCTTACGAGGTAGTGAAGGCCAACGTTATTTATTACGGTGATACCATTCATCTCTGTAGCAAATTTTATTTTTGCAAAGTCAATGTTGGAGTTTCTCCTCAAAAGAAGCGCTCCAAGCTCTTTTTCAAAATACTCCTACACACATTCTTACCCAGAATTTGAGTTTGTCCTGGATTGATACAGTAGGAAAAACTTTCACATACCCATCGTGCTCAGCATTGGATGGCTCCCAGAACCCAACACACACCTCCCTTCTGGGTTTTACCCTCAGTCAAATTCACTTCCAAGATCCTCTGCGTTTCCTTGAGTGTTGGGTTTTACAAGTTTGATGATAGAGCTAACTTGTGCGTGTGCTCCCTCTGGATCATTTTACTCTTATTTCAGTGTCACCGCACCTAGAACACTTTCACAAGCACCTCCTTAATCCTTGCGCATGATATTTCAAGGTACCCCGAACACCTGCGCCCTCTTCCCTTCTTGGGTGTGTCTCAGACTTATAACACCTCATGCTCTTCTGGCATTGTTGTGCCCAGGATCAAGTTTATCATGAATCGTTTCCATTACCTCATCACAGGAATCAAAGCATCTCTCCTTTCTTAGACTGGACTGTCAGCCTACGCTTTCAGATTCCTCCACGCGGGCTTACCTTCCTTCTCAGCCAAACTTAGCCATACTCCTGCAGGGTTTGGGCGTGTGCCTTAGCGCCTTCGGGGTGTTGTCCCGACGTCTCTTCCTAAGCATGTCAGATCAATTCCAAAACTGGATCGGGTATTATTACCTATCTATCATTTGCATCCAAGTGTAGTATCAATGGTTTAGTTGGTTTGGGAGCCTATGCATTTGGCAACGGTGATCAAAATCGCTTTGATAGTTTTTTTTTTTTTTAAGACAATGACTTAAATTACGAAATAGGAGGAAATGCTAGCAGGGATGGAATTTCATTAATAATAGTTTTATAATTGTTTATCATAGGGAATTACATTGAGAAACAGGTGTAAATGGCAGTATGACTAATTGTTTTTAATATTTGTTACCATTGTTTCAGAATAGGGCGTAGTTGAAGAACATGTCGTATGGCAGTAGTGATGTAATTTCTTTTATATTGGATTTTATAAACAGGGTACTAAGTAACATGCAGAATCAAATCATGTTGATTGACACGATAGTTGATTTCCCTTGCCTAACTGTTGGATACTATCATAATATTAATGTATTCTGGGATGTTGATTTTTAAATGAGAACTTATTATTTAGAAGATATTTTTCCTTCCTTATATTATTATAAAGGGTTGTGTATTTTTAAAACACAAAAATATAAATATAAAGTAGGTAAGGTTTACCCTTGAGTTAATAAAGGGGAATCTTCATTTATGGTTACTCTAGTCTTATTGAATTATAAACTAAAATTTATTTTGAGAATTCCACATTCTAAGGTTTTTGGTTTCCTTTGTTATCTGGAGAAGTTAAGAAAAACATAGTTGAACTTATTCTTTAATAAAACCCTTTATGGAAAGGTATAATGTTACTTGAAGGTATAATGTCTCTGAACTGCGAGATATGGAACCATGTTTTCTTTGTCTGTCAATGGTTAGGATTCACTCCGCTTTTCAGAACTTTGGAAGTCTTGGGTACTTTTGAAAATATGCTCCACTTCTTTCGGACCTCCTCATATCTATGAACACGTGTCTTCGCCACTGAATGGTCCTGATTCACTTCAGATCTCGGGACTTCAGGAATTATGTATCCTTTGTGCCCAAACACTAAAAAATTTCGAACTCGTGGAGTCCTTTTCTAGATGTAACGATCGTGAAAGACTCTAGATCCTCTCAAGCGGAACTCATCGACTCGACTTTCAAAACAATATAACTCCTCCCTCCAAGGAATTTTGCTCACTATTTCTCCTGATATTTACCCCCCCATGTTATTCGAACCTATGGCGCTCTCCGAGCGCTTCTATTGAGCTTTGAAATATTTCAGACTTGAATATTTTTCGAAAAATATTCCTGCTTGCCTCTTATGCTCATCTTCCTAGGAGATTTTTCAACACTTGGATAAGTGTTGGTCCTATGCACACTTTGCACTAACTCGACAAAGCTTCACACACCTCTTCTGAATAAACGATTTTGAAAATACTATTTCCTCGCACTCCTTGTGTGGCACTGTGCACTCCTTGCACCATAGTTTCAAAAGAGAAACAATTCAAACTTATAGAACATCAACAGTTCATTCCTCAAACCAAGAAACACACACACAGGCATAAAAACACAGAAAACAAGAAATATGTCCTTATCCAATAAACTCAGAGATAAATAACACCAGACATTTGAAAGCAAATATCTCATGTTATATTCATTCAAAAAATATATACATGAGTTCTTGAATCTCTCTTCTCCTTTTCTACAACTCTCTTCAGCAGTAAAAAAATAAAATTCAACATCACAATAACAACATTCAATGTCCTCATTTGGGCATATGTTACATATATTTATACATGGAGAGGCTTCTTGAGCCTTCCCTCCAGCCTACCTTAATTCTATCCTATCATAATTAAGACATTCTCCTACTTAGAATTATTACAATAAATGGAATTTACACTTAGATACGAGTTGATGCTCAATATATGTACAAATCCTTATGCATTAAAGAGAATACAATCTCCTGGATTGTTTACAATCACTCTATTCTCAAAACATTAAAAAGGTCTTCAATTACAATGATTTTCAAAATATTAAGATGATGCGCTCTACTTGGGATCCAAAACTAAGTTTAAATGTGCGCATTGGATGTTGAGTTGTTCTCCACATGACTTCTTTGAATGTTGATGGCGATGCTCTTGCATCAGTTGTACAGTATTTGTGGGGTATAAACATGGCTGAAAAAAAATAACTATGAATCAGGAAGATAAGTAGGCTCCACAACCAATAATGCCTTCTTCTATTGTTAACATTTTTCATTTGCCTCAAATGTTTGCTATGAGTTTTCATTAGAGTTCTTGAAATAATTTTAGTGAGCTTGCAATAAACCTATACAAGGAGTTGTAGCAATAATGTTGTAGGAGTAGAAACAAGAGTGTTGTATGAGTAGCAAGAATCTTATTTTAGACATTTTCTACAAACATATTTCTATTTGCATAGATATTGAAGATATAAACAACTCATTTTCTAATATAAAATCATAGTAGGAATGCAAACTTTATAATTCAAGTAACAATAGAAAATCATGCCTCATGATATGATAATGTTTTATTTCTTGCTACTCGTTCTTGTGTGGTAGAAATAATAATTCCTATTGTTGGTTCTTTTGTAATAATAATAGGTCTTTATTATGTTATAAATGCTGAATTTTTATTTTTATTTTTTACACACTAATAATTGTTGTTGCACATACCAAACATTATGTACTCTTGTGTGACAACATGTAGGAATGCCTTATATAGTATCTTCTTCTACTATAGGTTCTTGTGGGACAACTTGTTCCTCTCCAAATGGAAGTCCTCGCCACCCCTCCCCCCCGCTCCCCAGACCCCCTCCCCCTCCCATATTGAATCTTTTGTATGGAAATGACAAGAAAAAAATGTTGTGTTAATTTGTAGATGGGCTATGACTCACTGGAAACTATACTGCTGAAAACCATCTTTTAATGCAATGACTTGAAAAAATGCTCATGAATTAGGAGCAATGAAACTTGGAGATATTTATTCAGAGAGAAACCTTGATGGAATTGATTATTTCTTATTTTATTTGCAAACCTTATTTTCCAACAAGATCGTTTTCAAACAAGATATCTCTAACTACACATGGATGGTTTTCATAGTCAGAAATTTTATTTCTAAGAAATGTCTACTAACAATCTAGTTTTCAATAATTTCAAAGTCGAATTGTGTCTGAGGCAGGTTTTCACCATCAAATTTATTAAGGAAGGGAATGGGATAACAAGGTGACTCAACATTATAAATGAGTCGAGTCACTTTATTGCAGTGATGTCTGATTGAAGTGATTCTAAATCCAAAATAAAGTATATTCATCGGGCTATAATTTATAGAAATAGGTTTTGAAAATTCCTTGAAATTATATGTCAAACAGGTTGAGGAACATCTTGCATGTTAGAGTTTTTTTTAATTTGAAGCCTAGACCAATAGACACGGTTTTGGATGTAAGTTTATTATTTGATGAAAGATTGAAATGATTCCAATTAGAGATTAAATTGTATTCATGTATGTACATCTATTATAAATGGAAAACAAAAATATTATCTCTCTAAAATTTTCAAAAGACATATTCAGGATTTATACCTCTGAATCTGACATAAATGGTTGTATCTTGGGCAAACAAAAAACTTTTCAAGTGAAACAAAAAGATTTTATAGATAAAATAAGTTCTCCAAATGCAATGGAATATTCCTCTTAGCTCAGAAATATACATAAATGGAAGAAACTAGAGATGTCGCAACACAACTTCAAGATCTTGATCTACAATGAGAGTAGATCTTCAAATGTGTTTTGATACAATGTTAGAAAAAATAGGTATTCCTACATAGGATGAACACCTTGAGTAACCACTCACACAACCAATCAAATATAAACACACTGATGTTTTTACATGGCAAAATCCCTGTGGGGAAAAATCCACAACCCCAACCAATGTGGCCATTTGGAGAAATTTATTAATGAAAATAAAATATTAAAAAGAGATTTACAAGAGAGTTTCCCACAATCTATCATCGACAAATGTCCCTCCATTCTCTTTAAATGGATATCATGGACCAATCAGGTGTCAAGCTACAAATCAATGTAGTTGTTAAGATCAAGGAGAATATGAGTCGTGAAATCACTCTATGTCAGGAAAATATTGTGACCGTTGGATTAGTTAACTACACATGTATATTGGTGCATTATAAAGAAACACACTTTAAACTAATGATACATTATATGAATTTAACCTTAACTAGCTCCTAAGTGTCTAAATATCCTAACAAACAGGTTCAACCATTAAGAAACAGGGATTGTACACCCCTCTGGATATTGTCAATAATCTTTGGGAGTCCATATCCATGTATTACACATCCAATCTACCTTAAAATTAGCATGCTAAGGACTGTTTCATCATGGTCATTGATCAATTATATAAAATGATAATTTTGACACCTTGGAAGAAGAATATCACAGGTAAGTCCATTGCTAACCTCTTCTTCGAGCGTGTTTAGGTTAATTTTGGGATACCACAAACTATTATTTATAATCATGATAGAAGGTTCTTTAGTACATTTTGGTCTAGTCTATGGTCATTGATGGACACCAAGTTCACCAAATCAACTTTCTTCCACCCCTAGATTGATCGAAACATAGAGCTAGTCAACATGATGATTGTGCGTATCCTAAGAATTTACAACTCCAAACATCCCCACACATGGAATGTGATTCTTCCTTATGTTAAACATAGCTACAACCAATCCCTTCTTAGCTCTACTAGAGAAAACCCTTTTCAGGTGTGCTAGGGGTTCCATCCATTGGCCCCAATTGATGTAGGTATGCCCATTTCAAAAACACAAGAAGAATCTACCCATGCTCAAACTCAAGTTGATAAGACCACCAGATTTGTTGAACAAATTTAACACATCCTCCAACAAGTCCATGACATATTGAAAAAATCCAATACTAAGTACAAGTAGCGACATGACCAATCCGAGCTATTTTCATCGATGTGACTTATTAAATAATTGTATTAAATGAGCATAAAATGAAGTGCACCATAAAGAAGAAAAAAATAAATAATGACGAGACATATGCATCAGATATAAACACAAAAAATTGATAATGGAGTTCATCCCTGGTGAAGTACATCTCTGGGTCCTGCTCTCAAATGGGTAGGACTTTTTATTAACTAAGAAAAAGAATTTGGCAAAATATATAAGTATACCCCATTATTGAGTTAAGTTGTAGAAGATTTGCTCATATCAGAAAACAAACAACACCACTGAATTTGTGGCATTTAATTACCCAAAAATGATGATCTCCACGCCTCGATATGAGTCTGTAACTTTCAGGCCCATGAGAAATTTAATCTCGGTTTTCATGCCTGCACATGCAATAAATTAATGGGAAAACATCTTGTTTTCCATGCCTCTGTCTATACGGTTGTGTGCCCCTAGTATGACCCATGTGTATTGGAAAGAACCAATTTTTAAATAAAAATTGGGGTGTATTTAACAATGAAGTCGTTTTGCATATTGGTTGGAAGATTAATTCAAATCGTTGTGCAAAGGGAGGAGCACTTAGGGTCAAACCCAAAGGCCTCCCCGTTTGGGTGTATTAATTTAACCATAGTGCTAGCTCTAGTGATGTTGTTGGTGGATCGAATACGTTTGGCTACCGGTGGGATATGCCACCAAATCTGGTGGAACCGCCGCCATATTTGGCGATCCTATTTATATATTTTTTTTAGCAATTCGGTCATTGTCCCTCCTTAGGATTTTGTCTGCTGCCACATGGCAGCCCATGACTGGGCCACGTGGTGGCCTTTCATTGGGCCATATCACCACCTCTTCAGCGTCATCTCCATGTCATCCCTTCTTCGTCATCTTGCCATGTCACCTTCCAGGTGGTTGTACGGAGTGCCACATGATTGTATGGACTGCCATGTGGCACTTTCCCATTGGTCCATGGACTAACCAAAAAATTCTAAAAATGAGTGACACGTGGCATCCTCTGGTGTTTCCACATCATCATGTTGACATTGACATGACAGGTGTAACCCTCTGTGTGTTCCACATACCCTGTACGAATGATGACATCATTTGTACTGATGTTTGCATCAGCAATACGAATGTTGACTCATCCCTGCTGACTGGGATGGGTTGACAAAAACTTTGACTATGTATATCCTTTGATCTGTAACTTCATTTGATGAGCCATTTACGTCGTTGGAAATCTTGTGATGCTCTCTTCACGATGATGCCAATTTCACTAAGTTTTGAGGACTTTGAATTTTTTCCCTTTCTCTGTCTATTGAGGCCATTCTAAGCTTCCTGAGGTGATTCTGCGAATTATGAGTTATCCTTAGTTTCCTCTGGATCCTTTTTGGATCATGCCTTCCCACTGAGAGATTTTTGGACCACCAAAATATTTCATCAATCAATAGATAAGTGAAGGAATTTCTCCCTCACTCTTCCCTTCTCGATCCACTATGTCTTGCCTAGCGATATGCCCTTTAGGCACACTCGAATATAAGTAATGTCATTCATGTGTGAAGTCCTCAGTCTTTCATCTAGGATGAAATCTTCCTTCATCTTCTCCTTGATTTCTTGGTTGACCTGGTGAATCCTATGAATGAACTTGCGGGCTACATCTTTCTCCTTGACATCTTTCCCATACATCAAGTCCAAGGGTATCTTAAGTAAATACGCAAGACAAGTCTTGACTGGTGAACCCCGAGTGGAAGAGTACATGGCTTGATTGTAAGCAGGATGGACATAGGGAAACTGATTGTTCGAGTATCCTTGAAGCAATTGGACCACTATACGGTTTACCACCTCTGTCTGTCTGTCAGCCTATGGATGGAAAGAATTGCTCATCCCCATCTTGGTGTCCATGAGCTGCCAATTTTTTTTCCAGGATTCTACTAATAATCAAGACTCTTGATCGGAGATAATGAACGTGGACAACTCAAAATGGACCCATACATACTGGGATAACAAAAGATAAATCTTCTTGTCATATAACTTATCAACTACTACACACAAGTAGACATGACTCATACTAGACATGAGTAATCCCCTTACAAAATCCACTGAAAAAATTTCCCAAGGATAAGAGGAAATAGGAAGTGATGTGTACAACCCTGGCCTTTCATTAGTGGGTTTACAAAAGTAAAACACACATTCCTTTACAATCATGGTTACAAACTTTTTCATTCAAGGAAAATGTACTACAATCCCCAAATGCCCAAATAAAAAACAAGCGGAGGATTATGAAATTACATACACTTCCTTAAAGGAAGGAATACAAGGTCTACTCAGATGGTGGAGTAAGTTCTCCTACAAACAAAACTTATTCACCTGCAAAAACTAGAAGATCCCACATACATCTTTGAATATTTCATCAATATCCAACCATCCATCATTATTTATATGAGCTAAGGAAACATTCTTCAAATTAATAGATGTAATAGTAGGAGATCTAAAAAGCACGTTTGTCCTTATGACATTGGTATTGGCACTGGTCTCAAACTTGCATGGTTGTTGAAGGTCAGGTAAAGAGATTATTAGCACAATGTCAATCTTTAAAGTATCGAAGTTCTTATGTTGGCTGTGTTACCACTGAAAGACCTGTCTCATCTCAAGAAATTCATTCTTATGTAAAGCATCAAGAGAATTAACAACAAAAGACTTATCATGGCATTCCCCTTTTACAATCGTGAGTACAATATTCTTGTTAGTGTTTATAACTCTTTTTACTTGGCCTAAACTAACAAGTGTCGATTTGTCCTTTATGTTGTGAGCTTTAATGATGGAGTGGACTTCCACTCCATATTTTGTAAGATGGTATTTTTTTTCCTTTTGAAGGAATATAGCCTTCCTATCATACATATAGGGACTCCCTAATACAATACCACAGACATCCAAAGGAACCACATCTAAATCCATTTCATTTATCATCTTAGAATCAATAGAAAACCTCAACCTACACTGCTTAGTGACATTTAACTTTGTTTTATCAGATACCCAACCAAGAGGGTAAGGTTTATGGTGAGGTCTTGTGATTAATTCCAATTTCTTAACAAGTGCCTCTGCTATTAAATTAACTCGGGAACTGAGATCAAATGATGTGTCTATATTTGTATGTTTTGATACAACTCTAATGTGGAAGAGTGCACTTCTCCTTTTATCATCATCATGTGATTCATTTAAAGAATTTAACATGCATAAAAATAATCTTTACCTTGCATCCCAACTGCTGCGATCCTTTCTTCGTCACTTGAATCGAAACCAAGATCTTGTTGCACTGTAGAAATGGTTTTTGTCTTCCCCCTTCCACCAAACTGCTTTGTCCTTAACTCTGGATGTAGTTTCCAACAATGTTCGCTATCATGACCAATTTTCTCACAATGGATGCAAGAGGGTTTTCCTTCCTCCTTCTTTTCTACAACTGTCGTCTTGTCCTTCCCATTTCCTTTTCTATTGAAATGGTTTTCAGAATGCTTGAATGGATTTTCCTCCTATCCATTCTTACGTCTTCTTTCAAGATGAGTGGGTTTCACACAAACTTCGTCAAGATTGGTGGGGTTAAACAACAATAATGTGTGACGAAGATAACTGTGAAGTGCGCCAATATACTTCATTAAATTTTTATAGGAATCTAAAGGAATTTTTAGTGCAATTTATTTCTTCCTAAATTCCTCCGTGAAACTTTGTATAGTTTGACCTTTACTTTGTCTTAAAGTTTTCCATTCCATCATTGTTTTATGTAAATAACCCAATGGATAAAATTGCTTCCTTATTGTTGATTTAAATTCTGACCATGAGGAAAGAAGGTTACCATACGAGAGCAGTGCCTTCCAACTGAAGATAGGCCAATTGCACTTTAACTTCTTCTTCATCAATCTATTGAACACGACAATATACTTCAACTTGTTGACTGGGATAAGTTGAGCAAAAATTTGATCGCGAATATCTTTTGATTCGTAACTTTGTTTGATGAGTCATTTATGTCGTTGGAAATCTTGCAACATGCTCTTCGTGATGATGCCAATTTCACTAAGTTTTTAGGAATTTTATTTTTTTCCCTTTCTCTGTCTGTTGAGGCCATTCTAAGCTTCTTGATGTGCTTCTACAAATTTTTAGTTATCCTTTGATCCAGGATCTTTTCGTTGGGTGACTTATTAAAGAATTGCATAAAATGAGCATAAACAAAAGTACACCATAAAAAATGAAAAAATAAAAAGGAAAGAGACATAATCATCCAATATGAACACAAAGAACTTGATAACGGAGTTCGTCCCTGGTGGACTACGTCTCCAGGTCCTACTCTCAAATGGATAGATCTTTTTATTAACTCAACAAAAGAATTGGGAAAAATACATAAGTATACATCATTCTGGAGTTAATATACACAAGATTTGCTCAAACCATAAAACTAACACCACCACTGCATGCATGGTGTCATTTTATCTAAAAATGACTGTCTCCACGCCTCAATCCGAGTTGGACACTTTTAACCCCCAAGACACCCGTGCCTCAGTTTTCATGCCACTGCTCCTGCAATAAATGCTTGGAAAATCTCGAAATAAATGTAGAATATTGGAAACTGTGAAAAAGGTTGTACATATCCGTAATGTACGGACATGCTTAGTCTGACCCTTCTCTGTGCTATTGTGTTTTCTGAATGCACTGCTCGAACACCCTTATATACAAAAACTAGGAAGTTGTGTAATAAATGAAATGGTTGGCATGTTGGTTAGAGTGGATAAACTTAGGCATTGGCTGGGTAGAGGTCCTAGGGATGAATCCCATGGGCCTTGCCCTTTTTGTCAAATGGTTACAACAAACGTTGGCGTGCCCTGCCAAATCTGGTGGGCAACCACTTAAATGGCAGAAAGGTAATAAATAGAGGAATATGCTATATATATGGTGGAAGACGGATAATCCCCTAAGTGGAGAAATACCATGGTCATATGGCACTAACATGTGAATAGGGGCTGGGTCGAAGGCCGAGCCCCTCCCTTTGGTGCCTTAGTTCAAACCTTTAATTTAAATATTATTTTTAACACATTGAAAATAAGAAACGTTGTGTGGTGTAGTGGTAGCGTAGATTTGTGGAGCCTTTGGGCTAGTGATAGGTCATGAGTTCAACTCTTGGGGAGTCATAAAACTTTTATACATCAACCATTGGAGGGGTGCCACATGGCAACCCATGACTGGGCCACATGGCACCATATAATTTATCCAAGAAAATGCCACTTGTCACCACATGATTCACCCATAAAATTGACATGTCTAATCACCTAACTTACCTACATGTCTACCATCCTTTCCAAGTCATCCCATGCCAACTCAGTTGTGCCATGTGTCGCCCTTGTAGTGGTTCCACATGTCACTTTGACTTTTGACTGTCGACCAAGTTTGATTGAGCTTTTACTGTTTATAACTTTTGATTTGTAACTCTGTTTGACGAGTTGTTTGAGTTGTTAGAAATCTTGCAATGTGCTCTTCACGATCACACCCTTTTCACTAAGTTTTGGGAACTTTGAATTTTTTCCCTTTTGTTGTCTACTGGAGCCATTATGAGTGTTATGATTTGCTTCTCTACGTTCTGAGTTGTCTTAACCTCCTCTAGATCCTTTTTGGATCACGCATTCTCACTGAGAGATTTTTTGACCACCAAAAGATTTCATTAATCAACTAGTAAGTGAGGGAAGAGTTCCCTCACCTTATCCTTCTTAATCCACTTTACCTTGCTTGGATGTGTGCCCTTTAATCCTACTCTAAGATAATCAACATCACCCCTGCGTGAAGTCCTCGTCCTTTTGTCCAGGATGATATCTTCCTATAACTCATCCAAGTACTCCGGTGCAATCTCATCAATTGATGGAATTGAAACTTCCTCATCTTGATCCATGATCATGGGTGGCTCAAAAAGTTTCAAGTTCTCAATGTTCACAACCGAATAGATCTGCATATAAGGTTGAAGATCTAAATGAAAAGCATTAGTGTCTCTTTTCTCCAAAATAGTGAAGGGTCCATATCGGATGGGCTTGAGTTTCTTTCCTTCACCCTTCAATCATTCCTTGTTGATGTGAAGCCATACCTGGTCTCCAACCTGGAACTAATGATCAACCATGTGCTTGTAATGCCGAGATTTATACTGTGCTTGACTCTTTCCAACTGTTCCCTGACTTTGTGGTGTATCTGTTGAATCCTCTGGATGAACTTGCAGGCTCTGTCCTTTTTATGCGTTCTTCATTCGCATCATCATCTCTCCCATAAATCAAGTCCAAAGGAACCTTTGTTAGGTACCCAAAACACATCTCAAAAGGTGAAATCTGAGTGTACGAATGTAAATCTTGATTATAAGCATGTTGTACACAAGATATATGTTCATCCCATAACTTAGGATGCTTGCTGCAGTAACCTCGAAGCAAAAGTACCACTATTTTTTTTACCACCTCGGTTTGTCCGTCAGTCTGTGGATGGAAAGAAGTTTTCCTCTTCAATTTTGTGTCCATCATTCTCCACAAGCTAGTGCAAAAATCCCCAAGGAATCGAGTATCTCGATCTGAGACAATGGACGTGGGTAATCCAAAGTGAACCCAAACATGCTGAAAAAAGAGATTAGCAATATGCTCAATAGTGATCTACTTTTTACATGGCATCAATATACACATCTTGTTGAACCTATCCACTACAAAATACAAATAATCATGACCCCCTCTGGTCATTGGTAAACCCCCTACAAAATCCATGGAAATGCTTTCCCGTGGATGGGATGGAACAAGAAGTGGTGAGTATATCCCCAATTTTCTATTAGTGGGCTTACAAGTAGAACACATCACACACTGATTTACATATTTAGTTACAATTAGTTTCATTTGAGGCCAATAAAAAAACCTCCGCAAATGAGCCATAGTTTTTCCTACCCCAGAATTCCTAGACACAAGAGAAGTATGAGTTTCTCATCTCACATGGACTCGTTCACTTGTAGGAATACATAGCTTCCCAATATGATAGAGTAACTTTCCCTGCATACAATAGTTCTCTACCTGTGCACCATGGGTTAGCTTCTCATATACTTCTTTAAAATCTTCATCGCTGGCATATTTCTCTACATAGTTATCATGAGATAAAGAAGTATTCTTCAAAATAATAGAAGCATCAATAGGAGGTCTAGAAAGCATATCGACTACCTTGTTACTTGTACCCTTCTTGTGCTTGATTACCAAATGAAATTGTTGTATAAAACACATCCATCTGTAGTTTCAATATTGTTGCAGTTTGGTTTGTGCTTGAAGACACTGTAAGGGCTGGTGATATGTGTGTATAATTGTTTACTTCCCTAACAAGTAATGCTTCAATTTCTTTACGCTTTGAACTAATGCATACAACTCTTTATCATATGTAGGATAGTTAAGAACAACTTGGTTAAAAGTATCAGAGTGGTAACATATAGGCTTACGATATTACAGAAATACTGCACCCATGGCATATCTGCTGACATCTGTCTCGATCTCGAATGACTGTTGAATATTCAAGAGTGCTAATACTGGTGCGGTACTGATCTTCTCCTTCAAAATGTTGAAATCTTTCTGTTGCTTTCCTTCCCACTAAAAAGTGTTCTTCACACTGGTTAAGGCATGCAAAGGAGCTTCTATAAAGGATAAGTTTGGAATGAATCTCCTCCAATACTGGACTTCACCCAAAAATATTTGGACTTCGATCACACTTTTTGGCTCAGGCCATTTGACAATTACTTCAATTTTGGAATGATCAATATTTAGTTGTCCTCCTCCCATGATATGACCTAATTATACAAGTGCAGTCTTGCCAAATTCACATTTAGACATTTTCACATACAGTTTTTACCTCTGCAAAGTATCCAATACCTGCTTTACATGCCTTACATGTTCATCCCAAGTCCCGTTGAAAACAAGAATGTCATCTAAATATACAATCACAAAGGCATCTAGGAAAGGCCTGAATACATCATGCATCACACGCATGAAAGTCTTCAGAGAATTACAAATCCCAAATGACATAACTAACCACTCAAACAATCCTTATTTTTTTTTAAAGGCAGTCTTCCATGCATCCTGTTCTGTGACCCTAATTTGATGATATCCACTGCGAAAATATAACTTAGTGAAATAAACAACATTCTTCAACTGATCAAGTAAATCATCTATGCAAGGAAGAGGGTATTGATTTTTCATCGTGATTTTATTTAAGGCCCAACAATCGACACACATTCGCCATGTGCCATCTTTCTTTGGCACCAACACAATCGAACAACCACAAGGAGATGAACTAGGCCTGATGACCCCTTGATCCAATAAGCCATGTACCATCTTCTTGATCTATTTCATATCCACGACTTACATCCTATACATTCCCACATTAGGAAGAGGAGAATCATGCTGAAGATGTATCTCATGTTGGATTTCCCTCATAGGAGGTAATCCATCTGGTTTCTGAAAAATATCATCATACTTAGAAACAATATCGATTAATTACTTTTTATGAGATGGTCACATCCTTGGAAACCGTCAGATGTTCTGCCATCTTTCTCTTTGACAACCATTAGTACATATCTCTTATTAGTGGTTATGAGTATTTTCATTTTCCCTACACTAACAAGTGTTGTATTTACCCTCATGCTATGAGCTCTAATAATATATTCCACTCCCCCTTTAGTAAGGTGGTATTTTTTCTCATGACAAAATAAGACTTCTTTTCTATCATAAAGATAAGGACTTCCCAACACTATGCCACATATATCAAAGCGATACAACATCCAAATCCACTTCATCAATCAACCTTAAAGCAATAGAAAATATGACCATACATTCTTTGGTGACATTATTTTTTTCTTTATCACATACCCAACCAAGAGGGTAAGGCTTTGGATGTACTTTCATTACAAGAACCATCTTACTGAAAAGTGCTTCAGATATTAATTTTACTTGGGAACCCAGATCAAATAATGTATCTATCTTAGTATGTTTAGATACAACTCGTATATGGAATAACTCATTCCTCTTTTGTTCATAAATATGAGATTCATCACTGGAAATTGAACTAGCATGAAGAGAATATCTACCTTGTACTCCAGTCATTGTGATCTTTCCTTCATCTCCTGATTCAGAACCAATATCTTGCTTCACTGTAGCAATGGTCTTTGTCTTCCCATTTCCACCAAATTGTTTCAGTTTCTTTTCTGGATGTAGTTTGCAACAATGTTTTTCATCGTGACTTCTCCTCTTGCAATGAGTGAAAGATGGTTTCCCCCCTTCTATCGTCACTGTAGCAGTCTCCTTTCCCTTCCTTTTTAACTTATTGAAAGTGTTTTGTGGGAAATTGGAAGGTTTCTTCATTGGATATTCTTGAACATGTTTCCCCCTGTTCTCAAGGTGTGTGGCTTGCACAGAAACTTCGTCAAGCCTAGTGGGGTTAAACAAGAGAAAAGTATGATGAATATAACTATGAAGTGTGCCAATATACTTCATTAAAGTTTCAAAAGGATCCAAAGGAATATTTAATGCGAGAGATTTCTTCCTAAATTATTCTGTGAAACTTTGTACAGTCTGACCTTTACTTTGTCTTAAAGTTCTCCATTCCATCATTGCTTTATGTAAATACCCTAATGGATAAAACTGCTTCCTTATCTCTATTTTAAATTCCGACCATGAGGAAATAATATTACCACACTTATTGTTGTCCTGTAGCTTGCTCTCTGACCATACGAGAGAGGTTCCTTCCAACCGAAGACAAGCCAGTTTCACTTTAACTTCCTCTTCATCAATATGTTGAACACAGAAATATACTTCAACCTATCGGATCCAGTTGTCTAACTTTTCAGGATTAACATCTCTATTAAACATAGGTAAAGAAAAATTTACATTAATATTTAATATTAGTTTCTTAAAAGAGGCTTTATGGTTAGAATGCTTAGAGTTATGAGAATTATCAGAGGAAGAAGAACTAGAACTTGAAGGCTAAGACGGAGGCTCAGGAGGGTCTCTGTCAACCCCTTGATTTACTAAAGCATAATCAAGGATCTCTGTCAAAGTTATAGGTTCATCATATTTAATATTTTTTTTATAAAATGACAGTAGTACACTCAATAACCTATGTATCTTCAGCTTCTTATCTTTGATAAAGCCCGCATACTTCAACAATCCCAAGAACTTTTTTTCATATTCTATCATGGTTGTGCTTCACAACTTGAGTTCAAATATCTCTTGCATCTTCTTGTCATAGAAGTGCTCTAAAATGTACTAATTCTGAAAATATCTTTTGATTTTTTTCCAAGTCCTCATATTCTCATCAATTTTCTCAAATTGTTTTAACTGATCCTACCACATAGCAAATTTTCAATGCAAATGGTAGGTGACATGTTTGTCTTCTAAATTAGATGAGTAGTTTTGCAACTGAGAATACTTTCTTATGCCAATCAATCAAGCTTCTGCAACATCTTCCCTTGCTCGTTCACTATCATAGGAAGGTGGCTTAATCTTCCTCAACTCTCCCTACAAATTATCCAATTCATGCCTTCTTCTTTGGTTCCTAACATGAGACACTTTTGGACTGCTTATAGAATATTTGTATGCTTAAAATTTCCATGTTGAATAGGGATGTGAGTGATGCCCATGAATTCTTCCAGTACTTCTTGAATGACTAGTTCTTTTGTAATTATCTCTTCTTTCATGATGTCATTCATCTTCCTCTTTCCTTGATCCTGATCCATTCCTTGCGTGCTTATGCAAACTATTTAAGCTTTTCATCACTTGAGCATTTACTTGATTTTTTTCTCTCATTAGCTTCTTGTTTCCTTCTTTCAAACTTTGAACGTATGTCTTGAATCTTCTCATACTCTCTAATAATGTTTCTTATTCCCCTCTATTCTAGTGCTCATTGGATTCTATCTCTGCATTATCAACACTGATATTTTGGCCTCTGGTTGCATTCTCATGACTGAAGGCTCCTTCTCCTTCCTCAATTTCACAAATCTACATGATTATCTTCAACTGATATGTCTATATCTCTTAATTCTGCAAAATGTGAAAGAAACCATTTTTGTTAGAATTATGCATATTGTGAAAAAAAAAAATTAATTCTACAAGTCCTTTTTTCTTCTCAATTCACGAAGACTTGTATCGTACTTCTCCAAAATCTACTGCTCAATTCATGAAGAATTGCATCCATGTCCTCCAAAATCTTATAATTCCAAGATATCCTCCCCTAAATTATATTTCCAATGGTTATTCATGTGCCTCAACCTAAACTCTGAGTTGAAAGTTACGACTTCTTGAAAAATCCACCTTCACCCAGTTTTTGCACTTTTCTATTGGTGCAATTTTATTTAAAGGACAACTTTTGTAGACATCAGAGGAAAATATGTCAGGAATTATAGATAATTTTGTATGATACGTAAATAATAGTAATGAAAAGGAATTCATAGCTGATCTAAAAATGAAGAAGACTTGTATTCTTGAAAATATTTGCAAGTAAAATTTATGTGTTAAAATGAAAAATGGATCATCTTTGCAACACAATTTTTAATAGGATTTACTCAGTCAAGATGCATATAAACAACAGCATAATCAATTAACAGAAAACACATAACACAACAAATTAATAAGGAGTTCACCCCTCTCTTGGGCTACATCTCCTGGTCCAGCTTCCAATGGATCATTTGTATTATTTTCTCAAAGTTCTTGAAAATGTTATTTACAATGATCAAAATTCCAAATAGACTGCTCCAATGGCTTCAGAACGTCCAAAAACCCCTGGTTGGGCTTTTTCGACACCTCGTTTGGCCAAAAAGTGAAGAAGATAGGCTTACTGGAAGTCCCCCCTTCAAGCTTGTTGTCTCTGCATCTACAAAACGTACCCTTGTTCACTCAACCTAGCCCACACACATATTTAAGCGTAAAAACCTAGCATCAGATGCAACCACGTGAACCATGCAAACTGTAGGACAGTTATGGGCACACCTATCCCCTAACCGTCAAGGGCCAGGTCCTATGACCCATGCGTCCACGCGCTAGCATTAACATAGGCTCCCGTTACATAAGCCAATGGTCAAAGGCCAAATGGTGGGTCGTTGATATAACCGTTGGAACAAAAAAAACCACACTCACGCATCCATACGATATAGCTGTGGGTTATATGTAACATATCGTGCGACCAAGGGCTGGAGCTAAACCTCGGCCCGGTCGCGCCCAAAACCACACGCATATACACACATATATATATATATATATATATTGCACCATATATATAACAAGGAAAAACTGGTGGTGCGCTAGTTGGTGGCTCTTTGCCAAGTCTTTGCCCCTGCTCGGAGGTCGTGGGGTAGACTCCGGCCAACGACATAAGTTTTAAACCAATAAATGGATGACACGTGGTGGCCATTAACTGGGCCACGTGTCGTCATTCCGTTCGCTGCCAAACATGCCAAGTCATGTGACAATTTTCTGAATGCCTATCTGCCATGTGTCGTATGGCCTTCCACGTCAGCGTCTGTACGGACTGTACAGTCAGCAACCCTTTTTTTGCTTGTTTGTAAATTTGAACAAAACGTGATATCTCTCGCTCCTGACGTCCGTTTGAACCCAAACGAGTTGCGTTGGGTTTGTAATGATGATTTCTATGCTCTTGTTCGATTTGAATCAATTCTGAGCACTTTTAATTTTTGAGCAAAATTTGATCCCCTGATCACACCTCCCCATTGGCAAGCTTTTGGACCTCCAAAAGACTATTTTCAGTCTATTTGAAGATGAGGGTATAGTTCCCTCACTCTTCCAACCTCAATCCACTTGGATTTTCTTTGATTTGTTCCTTTAATACCAACTCGAAGATACTCCACATTTCCTCGTTTTGAAGTTCGCATTCTCCTGTCAAGGATGGTGTCTTCATGCAGTTCTGTAAGATATTCTGGGGAAAAATCATCTATAGAATGAATCTGAACATGC
>ML785014.1:120621-145467 GCA_009831015.1 Picea engelmannii
ATTAAAAAATACAATAAACTAATTAATAAAATGAAGACAAAAATTATTTTAAATTTTAAAAATAAAATAAAATCAATTTAATAAAAAAATGGTTATTATATATTCAAAATTTAAATTTAAAATAATTCTATAAGAAATTGTTAAATATATATAATATAATATAATATTATTTACACTTTTTCAATAATATATATATTTTTAATAGAATATCAAATCTGTTCAAAATATTAGGACGAAATCAATGGCGTTTCTATAAATTTAGACTACTCTAAAATAAGTTATAGACATTTTGTAATAGGAATGCACAACTACAGTCCGCTAAGTAAAGAATAGTGAGAATTATTGTAAGAAATACATTGGCCCTCTGTAGTTCAGGAGTACAGTGGCATTGTTAGAGCATAGTCGTTGTCACAATGATGCAGCAAACACAGTAACACTCCACTATGAGGAGCAATCACAGGGCAACCCGCCTTTGGCAGATGTCGAATAGACTAGCCACCGCTAATAAGAATTCATGATTATGGGTAGAGTAGCATTCTTATTATAATCCCTTATTCCTTCTATCGGGCCAAGGAGAGTATATCTTCTTTAGTCCTCCCACACATATGAAAATATGTGAGCCTCAGACTGCAAAACTGGAAACAACGATAATATAGAAATGAGAAACCAGTAAACGCAAAATTGGCAGCAATAAATAATCTAGACTGAACGTTCATTCAATACTGAGGCTTTTGGAAGAGGGAATAGCTATATTCCCATAAAAGCTTAAATTTCGCTCATGGTTTTCTTCAAATGTCCAGATACAAAAACATCACAATAATGTCTCACTCGTATACCAAATAATGGGAGGCATACATTGATGCACATTTCACTGTACTTGAAAGTATTTATTTCCATAGGGAAAAACATCTCTTTGTTGCTAGAATGGATATGGCTTGCAAGATCGATGAAGCAGCTCAATGTATTCCTCAATGTTTTGTATTTGGGCAGCTCAACGTATTCCTTAATGTATTCCTCTAATAATCCCTCCACTCCAACACCAAACAAATCGCACATTTTCCACTCCCGTAGATGCTCCGTAACTTCGCCAAACAAATCGCACCTTTTCCGACTTCCGCAAATGCTCCGTAACTGTCACATGCATAAGAAAGGAGATGTTAAAATTGAAGGCGAGCAAGCTTTTATTTAAAAAACTAACAATTGAATTGATCTAAAATAAGTATTGATAAATGGCGTATTAGTACAGCTAATATGAGAAACCAACAATTTGAGAAACGAAAGCCATTGAACCAATAACTTGCGCTTTGCTTTCACCCATCATAGACACTACCTAACAAAACTAGCAACATATAGAGCGTATGTAGTCATCGTTGTCTACGTAGGCTTCAGCATTTGCATGAAAAAAAATCGTTCTGCAAATTATGTGAAAGAATTTTAAAATAACCTAGCCAACCGCTCAATTCAATTTCAAATTAATTTCAAATAAAGCCCGCGCCTTTTTGGAGTTCAAATTTCAAGCCCACGTCTTTTTGGAATCCATTTTGCGCATGGCATGAATGGTTCACTATGCCATTATGGCATGCATTACTTCAGTAGGACATCATTCTAAACGACAGTTTGTCTCACGGTGTCCGGATGAGTGGAGTAGTCGTATTAATGTTGTTGTTGATCGGACGATGTACTGTCGGAATCAAGAATATGCGGGAGTCGGAAAAGGTTCAATTCGTTTGGCGTTTAGCTTACACCCATACAATTATGTATATGATGATCGCCCATAGGCGTTAAATTATCTTTATCAATTGTCAATTATCTTTACCAAAATTATCGTTATCCTAGGATTATGATTATGCTACAGGTATGTAATTTAACGCATATGGGCGTTCATCAGCCACATAATTTTATGTGGTTGTGCTAGTTATACATCAAGCTATATGTCAAGTGTCAAACTATGAAGTTTATTATCAGAATGATAACAGTCAGAATCTTAGTAATCTAATCTAAAGCTTCAGTCCAACTCAAACTATAAATGAAGCTCTGATGTCAAACTACAAAGTCGACGATCATACATTGTGTTCTAACCAGTCAATGAAAGTAAAAGCCCGTAGACACTTGATGCAAATGCATTCTTAATGTAAATCCAATGGACAGTAACCCATTAATGGACAATGAATTCTTAATGTAAACGGACAATGCATTCTTAATGGTTTTATGGTATTTATATTTTATAATAACCCATTAATGGACAATGCATTCTTAATTTAAATCCAAGTGGACCATACCAACATACTATTTTCATTTTCATAAATTTTGATTACAAAGGAGTTCAAAAGCACATTCTGGCCACTTACAAAACAAAGTTCTAGTGAAGAATAGTTGTTAGTAGCTTAAATCCCTACCTTCAAAAAACCAATTAAACAAGTGCATTTTGGATGATAGTTCCCATCATGTATATAACTTAAGCATGGATTTTTAGAATCTATTTTACATTGTTGTTTATCTTATCTTACTTGCTTGAGGTTCACGAGGTTCACATGAGTGGTAATGAGAAAATGTTGCATGTCAAGATAATCTTTAAGTCTAGTAAGGGAGTATATATAAAAGGGGGTTGATTATTAAGATGAATTTTAATTTGCATTAAACTGAATCAAGAGAAGTGGTTTCTACTTATAATTAGAAACAATAACGAGGAACCTAAATTTAGATTTATACAAACATAGGGAAAAACGGATTGTGTAGGTTTTACTCCCTCAAAGTTGTTTAATTTTCAAAATGAAACAACACTCATGAATCAAATAATCTTTCAATATAATTACCTTTCTTATTTGACCATACAACTTACTAGGTAGTGTGCAAGACTTCACAAGAGTTGATTTCCAATGTGGGGGTTAGTTGCGACAACATCAAATTAGATGAGTAAATTCATGGATATATCAATCCATAATAGTAGGCATAGTAAACGGTTGCATGTGATCAACAATGGGCATGAAAGAAAATATTTTTTTTTCATGTAAGTAAGGATCATACCATCAAGAAAGTAAGGAAAATATCATATGTAACACTATGGGGGCTACATAATTTCACCCACATGGATCCTTGTTGATATCGGGGATTGGTCGATCTAAGTGTAAATACTAGTGTCATCAATAATCTGTAGATTAAAATTTTCCTCTAAGATCCTTGTTTGAAGTGTGTATCCCACTAGGACTTGCAACTACATGGGATATGTTAACATGGTATAATGTATTGGAGAAAAGGGAACTAGAAAAAATATTAGATGCACACAATATAATATACCAAAGAATTAATCAGACATCAGAAATGATTGTGAATTGGAAGAACATAGTGCCAAAAGTATAAGGTAGTTAATAAAATAGAATTGTTATTTTATATATAGAGTGTGTTCCTCTTAAGCATGTGAGTGAGTCTCACCTGTCTTTAAATTTTGTATTATTTCTTCTCCCACTAACCCACTTCCATTCCTCGGATTTTAACAACTATCCCTTTGTGTTCTTATGACAATTTTAGCTTTGATATGATTATAAATGCAATGGGGTTAAATTCCTAACCAAGACTTCATGTTGGTTGCCTATACCTTTCAAATTATTTATCTCTAGTTTGATCAATCATATCCTAATTCTCTACTTTAAAATCCATGCATAATAACATTGGTGATTCTATCAATCCTAGATTGGAAATGGTCATTATGTTTACATGAATTCTTAGCAATGGGGAAATGCAAAAAAAAAAATGGTTGGCATTAATCATTCTTGTCCTTCATGGAGGTAGCTTGAAAAAGGAGTTGAAGATAATCCACATCTATAAACATGTTTAGCTCTATACCACTAAAATTATTTAACTCTAGTTTCATCAATCATATCTTAATTCTCTACTCTAGAATCCATGCATAATAACATTAATGATTTTGTCAATCCTAGATTGGCAATGGTCATACTCTTTGAGATATCTTACATAAATTCTCGAAAAGTATAAACAAATTTGGTTGGCATTAATCCTCCTTCACCTCCTTCATGGAGATAGCGTGAATAAGGAGTTGAAGATAATCCATCTATTCCACACATATCTCTATACACGAACTTCAAAATTAATTAAAAGGCCAAAGAAGCCCTCATAAGCTTGGATTCCATGAGAATAAGCTCTTATGTGCACTACAATTGATTTGCATTTATAAATGGAATGAAATGAAATACACACACACACACACACACACACACACACACACACACACACACATATATATATATAAAGGAAACAGACATATATACAGTGAAAATTGACTTATTTTAATAAAGAGAACATGCTTAAACTGTAAAAATGTTGAATGAAACAAACTTTCTCGAATGGTGGCAATTGATATCTAAGAAGAGATGTGAGGGCTACGCTCATTCGCAAAAAGATGAGTACAATGAGGCTCTAAAGGCATTTTTATCAAAAATCATAGATGATAAAACACTAAACATCCAAAACTGTGACCCCGAGAGATGAAACCCCAAAAGGTTTGTGGGCCCCGATGGGGGTATTTGATACACCAACTTTATGAGGGTATGAATTTTTGATCCGAAAAGATCTTTTAAATGACAACGGTTGAGTTTTAAGCATGAGTTATTAAACCATTTAGGAACTAAATGAAAGAGGAAGAATTATACATGAAACATGACAGCCATAAATCAATATATAGATCTAAATATAATAATGAATAACAACAAACCATAAAACACCAAAGTGATAATGGAGTTCGACAATCTTGCCTACATCTTTGGGTCTTTGTCTCAGTGGGTAAGGCTTTCTTATTTCTATTCAAAGCATTGAACATACATCATAATAGTGCCAAAAGGGTTAAAAACTGATCTGGTCTTATTCTATCAGATCTCTAGAACCCAAAAAAACTGACGGCACTGAAATCGAATGAACGAAGCTCCCATAAATGGCCCGCAAAGGTGCTCTCCTCAATGGCTTCCCTGCATAAAAATGGCTTTGGCTTGGAAAATCTTCAGCATGTACATGTTCTCAACCTCCCCCATGGCTTCAAGAACCTCTGGTTTATATATTCTAGAAGTGGGTAACAGCCTCCCAACTTCCCCCCAAGATCTGGCTTCAAAAAGGGCTCCAAATCCCCCAATATTGGCCAAGAAATCTCCAAAAATGCCCAATCTCGGACAAAACTATAGAAAAAAATATACTTTGTTACAAAAATCAGAACAGGCCCCCAAAACATGGGTGCACACCCCTTTTCTAGGTCATATGGTTCCATGTGGCCAAGTGCCAACCCATAAGGGTGTTGCGCGCTGGCCCCTCCATTATCCATTACCCGTCATATGGCGCGTACCATGCAACCGAGGGCCCGATCGGATGAATAGGCCCCCATCGATCAGCCCTATCCTGTGGTGACCGCCCTGGTCTCATAGAATAGGTGGAGCACTAATCTCGTGCCCCCCCGTGCCCGTTGCCTTGTCGCATGGTGCAAGCGTCAAGCGTCGAGTCTGTGGGTGTATGGATGAGCATATAACCAGGGTTGGGGCTAGACCCTAGTCCTTTCCTCCTCCGCTCGAATTCCAAAGTAAGTTTAAATATTAAACGCAGACTTTGTATAAAAAGTACCACCGCAGGCAAGTTGGTAGCCCATACTGCTCAAAACATTCCCCCACGTCATAGGTCTCGAGGTCGACTCCCCAGGAGTCATATAACTTTTGAAAACCATTGACAATTAGAGGGGTGCCATGTGGTAGCCCAAGACTGGGCCACGTGGCATCATCACATTCGCCAAAAACCCTACAACCATTAAATTCCAAGTGTCACACAATTATTCGACCACGTCAGCAACCACTGCCTAGTCAGCACACCTGCCACGTGTCATACCAATGTACGGGTCTGTCACGTTAGTCATATGAATGTGCCACATGTCACCCTTGCAGTGGTGACATGTGTGACTCCCTGAATTGTCCACCTATACTTTCTCAGTGAGCAACCTGTCCACATCAGCATGCCAATGCACCCTTCCAAGTTAGTTGTACGACCGTATGGCCTGTATAGTTAGCTACCACGTGGAACTATATGGACTGTACTGACTGTACAATCATCAAATTTTGTATGTTTGGAAAAATGAAAAAACCACATTATCTTGAGAATACAATGTTCGTTTGATCCTGTTCAAGTTGTGTTGGGTTCGTATCGACGAGGCCTACACACACGTCCGTTTTGAATTCGTTTTGAGAAATTTGATTTTTAGGCCTTCCTGGACCCATTTTGGTCCCGAGATCCAATTTTGGATCACACCTCCCCACTAAAGACCTTTTGGTCCTCCAAAAGGTTACTAACCAGTCATCAAATGTGGGATAGGCCACCTGACTTGTCCTCTGTCTTTGAACTATGTCTTGTGCACCTGTCTCATCAAGATCAACTGTAAAACAATCATGATAACTCACAACATATTGTCATCCATTTGTACTCTATCACATCTTACTGAAGCCACTATCATCCATGCTAACAAAATTAATAATGATAAAATCATAAATATGACTGCAAATGAGCTAATATGTTTGTAATACTTGCACGGCATTAACTTATCTTGAAGCAAAGTGTGATTGATCTTCCATTCCACGATCATCTATTGTTCTTTCTTAAGATCGATTACTTGATTTGAAACAATTATAGGTGTGTTTCTTTCATGAGCCGCCTTTCTTAATTGTTCCATAGTTTGAAGAGATTTATTTACCTTTAAATGATGATCATGAACCACATATTCTTGACCTGCTTTGATTAAATGATATTGATTTGTTTCCCTCTAGAAGATTTATTTGTGATCATACAAGTAAGGACTACATAAGACCATTCCACATTCATTGAGTGACACCACATCACATGTTACCTATTCCACAAACTTAGATGAAATTGCAAACTTTAATTTGCATTTCTTTGTTATGTGCAATTGATGATTGTTTCTTATCCATTTAAGTGTGTAAGGCTTATGATGTATCTGAGTGTTTAATCCCAATTGTTTAACCAATTCCTCTGAAATCAATTTCGATTGAGATCCACTATCTATCAATGTGTCGACCTTAGTATGTCTCATTATGAACCTTATATGAAACAATTTACTTCTAGAATCAAATCCATCACCAATTTTACCCGTCAAACCAACCAATGAGATTTTAGATTCATCACCCGAATCCAATCCCAAGTCTGTTGGTTGTGTTCATGCTGCAACTATTTTCCTCCCTTTCCTTTCTTTGAACCACTTTGGTCTCTTCTTGGGATGCAATTTCCAACAATGGTCCTCATCATTCCCTTCTTTCTTGCAATGATTGCAAGAGGGCTTATCTTCCTTTCTTGCCATTGAATTTTCCCTTTTACAATTCCACTTCCTTTTGTCCTCTTTCCTTGAAGACGATCCCCCTGATACACCAACCCCTATTTTCCCTGCTTCAATGTATGTTGCTTGAACAAAAACCTCATCAATATTAGTAGGTCCAAACATAAATACATTGTTACGAATATGTGCAGGTTAACCTCCTATATACTTCATAAGAGTTTTTTGGGTATGTAAAGTAATATCTAACATCAATGCCATTTTACGAAATCCATCTGTGTATTCTTGCACTATTTGTCCTTTTCTTAGTTTAAGAGCTTGCCACTCAATTAATGATTTCTCTTTATAACCCAAAGGATAGAATTGATTTTTAAGTGCAGAAATAAAAACTTTTCATGATGGAAATACATTACCCATTTGTTGCATGCCATTTTGCAACTTGCTTTGCCACAAGATGAGTGTTGTGTGTTGTGCCTGCAAGTC
This sequence comes from Picea engelmannii, assembly GCA_009831015.1. Classification (NCBI taxonomy): domain Eukaryota; kingdom Viridiplantae; phylum Streptophyta; class Pinopsida; order Pinales; family Pinaceae; genus Picea; species Picea engelmannii. Next base: position 128,429 of record ML785014.1, read on the forward strand.
TAAGGGCTGCCAACTTGATCTGAGTTGCCTCATCATTGATTTGTTTTACACTACAATAAACCTACATCTCTCTGACCCAATTATCAAGTCTATCTTCATTGACTTAACCATCATACATAGGCAATTCAAATTTCATATCAAGTTTTAGTAAAGGCATTTCATGTTTATGTCTATGGACATGTTTTCTTGCGATGCTTTTAGAACTTGAACTTGATGAAGAAGGAGAAGAAGTTGATGGAGAAGAAGGAGGTGAAGAAGGAATTTGAGGAGGATCCTCTCCTTATTCACTTTTGACCTTTGAAGATTCACATATATTCTATCTCTTCTATTCCAAGTAATCTTCATACAAAACCTTCATCATCTCTGACATGGCGAAGAAAGTTTTTCGAAACTCTTTCTCATCATGACAAAGTCCCTCTTCCGATGCCACATTATTTCTTTGAGAAGTTCTCTTTCTCAATCTAATCAATGGATTCTCTTCAACAATCTCGCCTTCACCATGATTCAACTTTTCCTTGGTAATCATGCAAACTCAAAAACCAACCGTCAACTAGCTCTGATACCACTTGATCCGAAAAAATCTTTTAAACAACAATGGTTGATTTTTAAGCGTGAGTTATTAAACCATTTAGGAACTAAATGAAAGAGGAAGAATTATACATGAACATGATAGCCATAAAGAAATATACAGATATGAACATAATAATGAAGAACAACAAACCATAAAACACCAAAGTGATAACAGAGTTTGGCAATCTCGCCTACGTCTCCGGGCCTTTGTCTCAGTGGTTGAGGCTTTCTTATTTATGTTAAAATATTTAAAAGTACATCATAACAGTGCCAAAAAGGTTACAAACTAATCTGGTTTTGTTCTACTAGATCTCTATAACCCAACAAAACTGACGGCACTGAAATCGGATGAACGGAGCTCCGAGAAATGGCCCGCAAAGGTGCTCTCCTCAATGGCTTCCCTGCATAAAAATGGCCTTGGATTGGCAAATATTCAGCATGTACTTGTTCTCAACCTCCCCCATGGCTTCAAGAACCTCTGGTTTGTTTATATAGGCCTGAAGTGGGTAACAACCTCCCAACTCCCCCCCAAGATTTGGCCAAAAAAAGGCTCCAAATCCCCCAATATTGGACAAGAAATCTCCAAAAATGCCCAATCTAGTCCAAAACTATAGAAACAAATCCACTTTGTTACAAAAAATCAGAACAGGCCCCCAAAACATGGGAATGCACCCCTTTTCCAGGTCATATGATTCCATGTGGCCAAGCGCCAACCCACAAGAGTGTTGTGCGTGGCCCCTCCGTTATCAACTGTTGGTCATATGGCGCATACCATGGAACCGAGGGCTCGATCGGACAGATAGGCCCCCCGTCGATCAGCCCTAGCTTGTATCACCGCCCTAGTCTTATGGAATAGGTGGAGCACTAATCCCATCTCCCCCCCCCCGTGCCTGTAGCCTTATCGCATAGAGCAAGCACCAAGCGTTGAGATTGTGGGTGTATGGATGTGCATATAATCGGGGTTAGGGCTAGACCCCATCCATTTCCTCCTCCGCCCGGATTCCAAAGTAAGTTTAGATATTAAACACAGACTTTGTATAACAAGTACCACCATAGGCGGGTTGGTAGCCCGGCCTGCCCAAAACTTTCCCCCACACTGGACATCTCGAGGTCAATTCCCCAGGAGTCATATAACTTTTGCAAACCGTCGACCATTAGAGGGGTGCCACATGGAAGCCCAGGACTGGGCCACATCGCACTGTCACATTCACCAAAAACCTTCAACTGATAAATGCCAAGTGTCACACAGTCATTCCACCATGTCAGCAACCACTGCCTAGTCAACACACCTTCCACATGTCGTACCAATGTACGGGCCTGCCATGTTAGCCGTATGGACCTGCCATGTGTCACCCTTATAGTGGTGACACGCGTCACTCCCTGAATCATCCACTTGTACTTTCTCATTCAGCAACATGTCCATGTCAGCATGCCAACGCACCCTACTACATCATATGTACGTCCTCTACGGTCGGCTACCACGTGGAACTGTACGGACTGTACAATCATCATATTTTGTATGTTTGTCAAAATGAATAGACCGCGTTATCTTGAGCATACAACGTCTGGTTGAGCTCGTTCAAGTTGTGTTGGGTTTGTATCGACGAGTCCTACGTACACATCGATTTTAAAGAAGTTCTAAGCACTTTTAGTTTTAGGCCTTCCTGGACCCATTTTGGTCATTAGATCCAATTCTGGATCACTTTTGCACATGATCTCCATTTGGGGTTCTTGATATTTCATTGGAGTTGAACATACACTAAACAGTTTTGAATATAATCCACATCTATAAACATTTTTAGCTCTATACCACTAAAATTATTTAACTCTAGTTTAATCAATCATATCTTAATTCTATACTCTATAATCCATGCATAATAACATTAGTTATTTTCTCAATCCTAGATTGAAAATGGTCATACTCTTTAAAATTTCTTACCTCAATTATGCAAAAGTATAAAAAAATTGGTTGGCATTAATCCTGCTTCATGTCCTTCATGGAGATAGCGTGAATAAGGAGTTGAATATAATCCACATCTATTCCACACATAGCTCAATACAAGAACTTCAAAAGAAATTAAAGGCCATACATGCCCTCATAATCTTGGATTCCATCAGAATAATCTCTTATGTGCACTACAATTGATCTGGATTTATAAATGGAACAAAATGAAATAAAGATATATAACAAATAAACACATAGAGATACAATGAAAATTGATTTCTATTAATAAAGAGAACATGTTGAAACTGATAAAATGATGAATGAAACAAACTTTCTCAAATGGTGGCAATTGATCTCTAAGAAGAGATGTGATGGATACACTCATTCACAAGAAGATGAGTACAATGAGGCTCCAAAGGCATTTTTATAAAAAATCATAGATGATAAAACCCTAAACATCCAAAACCCTAACCCTGAGAGATGAAACACCAAAAGGATTATGGGCCCCGATGGGGGTAGTTGATATGTCAACTTCACGAGGGTGTAACGTTTGCACACGATCTTTGTTTGGGGTGCTTGATAGTTCGTAGGAAAGGTCTAGTCGAGAAGAACACATTACAATTAGGCCCAATTAGATCCTTGGCCATCACTTTGGCCTCGAAAAGTAAAAAAAGCATCGTTAGGGCCTCAAAATGACCCTCGAAGTTCATGACCCAAAAAACTGTAGAAAATCTATAAAAATGGAAAATTGTTCTTTGAACCAGCTGAATAGGTGGGTGGTCACTGATATCCACCTTGATCAACAATTCCAATAATTGACTTTATTTACCTAAGAGGCTCAAACCTTGGACTCAATATTGTATTTGAAAGGCCAATAGCCTCTAGTGCAAATTCAAGAACCACTCTTTATTTCGTAGAGATCTATGTTGGACTCCTCCTCTAAATATCCTACATATAACAAACATAGATAACAAAATCATGTTGGTGAACTACAATCCCGTCGAGATTCAATTTCATCTCTTTCCTAACATTCAATCCTGACATATCCTCTTCTTTATCATATATCTATTATTCCTAACATTCAATCTCGACATATCCTCTTCTTTATCATATATCTATTATTATTCCAAAGAATATTGTGTCTTGTCCTTGACATCATCCCTTTTTAGGCTTATAATTAACTATGAAAATTTAGATTTTTAAACATTTCATTAAACAAGAGCTTAACCTCTTGGAATTCACCCATTAGAGCTAAAGGAAATCCCCAAAAATAAATTATTATTGAAGTTTGAATACACTTAGGAATTTATTTCCATTTTTGGCAAATTCAAATTTGGAAAATTATTTCCATTTATGGCAATTCCGAATTTGGAATTTGGTTAATTGTAATTTATTATTGTGACTGTTGGGAAAAGATTTGATTTTCCCAATCAACTCTTTGACTATGACACTTGTAAGAAACACATATTTTTTATATTTATTGCTGAGAGACAAATGGAACAACCAGGTTGAAATTAGCTAACCATGACTCCATGAGTGGGGAACATGCTTGAACTACCTCAGGGCTGAATTTTACAAGTGGAAAATCAGGAATTTGGCCATTGGCAGCCCCGAAAAATCAGGGATTTGTAAAGCTGCGAAAATTCCCAAGGGGAAAATACCTAGACACAAGATTATTTTTCATATATAGCTTATGGGAGGAGGCAGGACACTACCGAGTATGATGGGGAAAAGACCATTGCTTGTTGTTATGAACACTGTTTCTGAGTGTGAGGCAAGGAAAAAATTTTGATCTGAAAGAGGACTATAGCTAAGGAGGATTTTTGGCATTCGCCCTCATGGATTCATGGTCAGGCTAGGGGGTGAATGGAGCAAGTAGATTGGTTGTTTTGTTCTATGGTTGGGTGGAACTTGGTTGTTCCATTTGTTGTCCCAACACTTTGTTCAGATATGTACTCCTATATATTGGTTTTACTGAATTGTTTTATTAGTTAATGGTTGGTAGAATGAAGTGAATTATAGGATAAGTCTTTAATGTTTGAATTTATTTATTAAATAGAGTTAAGAAGGTTGTTGTGTGTGTTAGTTGTTGATAAACGTATGAAATCTTTCCTATTCATGTGATGTACTCTCTGGACCGCAATAGGAAAACAAATATTAGTTTTTATTTGTGGTTGATATTAGGAATATTGTGGTACAAGTATGAATGTAGGGTTAAGGATAAGTATGCATAAAGAATGATTACAGATTGTTCCAGGTCGAATGACCGTAAGTGTAGAACTATAGGAAAGTTTATGTATAATTTTAAAGGTTTTTATTCAACCTAAACATAACAATACTTTTACCGTGATAATCAAAATCTGTACCATATATATATATATATATATATATATATATATATATATATATATATATATTCATTTAAGGGATATTTAAATTATACAATGCCAAATGAAATTATGGAAGGAAAACACATAAAGGAGATGGATATATATAGATATGGATATATGTCTATTTACACGGGACTGAATAAAAGCATCCAATATATTCACGCCTAGAAGACATCGTGTTGACTTATTGAATTACATGAGATTCAAGTGTTTTTCTATTAAATAGTCTATATATAAGACATAGAAAATTATAAACCCTTTTGTTTACAGTAAACCCAGAAGTAAATTCCAATACATATCATCATAGCTGTTTAAATAAAAAAAATCGTTTTTATTGGGGTTTCTCCCTTGTTCAAAATTGTTCAAATCTATTCTTTCCCTGAAGGATTTAAATTACAAGTAACCAGGTTATCTATGGAATCCTGGTGCAAAAGCTATTATAATAATAGTTCCTTAATTTGGAACTCTATACCACTATGAACAGAACCTGGAAAATTTAAATTTAAACACCGAGAGCCAGAACTCGAATACCTTTCGAGTGAGGCAAATTAGCGGATCCATTTGAGTAGAGTGGTTAAGACCTGCAAAAAGGAAAGAACGAGAATTAGTAAAATAGTAATAAGGGATAATTAACCAAAATAAATATTGAAGATTAACTTACAGGAGCAATACTTAGCTTAAGTGTTTGGCATGAGTACTTTCCCATCGGTGTCACCGGGTGAACTGTCCACAGGCCCGAAGGGGAGGAGTGGACTTGGAAAATTCTGATGGGTACCCTCGCAATATAACAGGGGTTCCATCATTAGTTTGGTAACCGAAAGCGTTAACCAAATAACTCTAGAATGTAAATAAGTAAGAATATTATGCTAAACATTTAATACTTCAATAATCCAATTAATTCACACAGAACCATACATGTCACAATGAGGCATCTATCGCCCTTTTATTTTACCTATGATATTTTATTCACGATGTGAGGAAATGTAACAGTCAAGTTTCCAAACACAGAATACAGGAGTAGAGAATTTTTAAATAATTACTTGAACCAAGTTAGAGTCTAAATTATTACACACAAGTGGAATTGTATGACTGTTATGATCCCTACCCAAAATATGAATAATGTATGTAGACTTAGGGTAACGAGCCTATATGAAGGAAACACGATACAATAACGAAGAAATTTCCCAACAATCCACAGGAAATGTTTTTTGAAATTTTACAGCGTATCATATGATTTTCATGGTGAATCTCTACGAACCAGAAAGGACTATTTTCCTTAACAAAATAGTGAGATTGAGATAGGCATGAACCGAATTGAATTATAACGTGATCCGAATTATACTTTTCTCAGAATCAGGAATTCGTAGTTTGGAATGTCAGACAGAATATTTTGAGAACTTTATTTTTTCCCCACAAAAACCCTTATTGTAAACATTCAAAGGGACAAGAATCGTAACATTTTATTGCAAGGAAAATACTCATGTTTGAAGAGAATGGAATCATTTCTTCAATATGCAAAGACCTGTAAAGAATATGGATGGTATTCCCTTAGGGTTTTCTATCACACAGTAGAAGTCCAGAATTAACATTGAAATACGGATTAAGAGGACCCACGACTTTATAGACAGTTAACAAATTTATAGGAAAGTGCCAAATCTTTAAAAGTCATGGAAGAACCAAGCTAGGGTTATAACCTCTACTAAAACAAAATGAAAATTTAACACGCAACAATCTTAAAAAAAAAGAAACTTCAATGCAGGACCGAGGGAGTCGGAGAGAGAAAAAGAAGTATATGGTGACTGGTGCGCACTACAAAAATCTAGAATCACAGAGGAACTTAGAGTAAAATGACAAAGAGTTGTTTACCTAGTTCAGGGTAGCATCCAACTGGTAGATTCCCTATCCTTTTCTTCCTTCCCAAGATGAACCCATCTACACTATTCAAGCCATGTTCAGCAAGTCGAATACCACGAGGTAGCACTCTAGCATTTTGCTAAAGACACAGAGATGAAAGAGAATGACACAAAAACCCTAAAGATCCGCCTTTGAGATGAGTAATATAAATGGTTATGAACCCTATACATTTCCATGTGACAGGAGGGAGGTGGCATGTTTTACATTGGACATGGTGATCGAGTGATAACCCTCGGGAGGTACCCTGGCAGGTCACCATTAATAGTCTAGACAGAGGCTTGAATTTAGGATCTGACAAGTACCTCATTCGACTTCATACCAAGTTATTGCAAGGGAGACAACTCGGTTAGGGAAAGACTAATTCAATTATCAATCCCAGCCTCTCGTTCAGTTAAGGTGTGATCACCTGATTCGTTAATGTTAACAAATTCGGGAAAGAGGATTGATATCGTTGGGCCCCTCAACAATGCCCAACCATCAACCAATTACAAGCATGGGGTATTTGTAAATGTAAGGTTAACCATGACCTTTTTCCCATAGAGTCTGTTACTTGGGTAGTTAAATAAATGTAAAGTCACCATTAATTTAAGGCATGTGACTCTTACTTCGATAAAGGTGTATGCTCTATTGGAACCCAATATTTTTTGTATAGATCCTTTATGTTATAATCAACGTTAATTCTATGCTTGGAGAGGGCTCCAATACTATTAATGCTTTAACAATTTAGAACATTAAACATTTATGCCTAGGGTTGGGTATAATGATAAGGGTCCTTAATATTGTAAACGTTAATACATGTATATATATATATATGGAAAAGATTATGATGCTAGTAGGGATTTAATATATATATATAAATTCCAATGTTTATATATGGATTTATTATAATGTTAGTGGGGTCTTCAATCCTTTCTACTAACATTAGAAATTTTAGTAGTCTGAGAAGCTAGAGTATAGCGAAGTTACCCCCTTAACCATTATATATGTGATTACTAGGCAGTACGAAATAACTCATAGAATAAAATCTTTTATAATGGCAGTTAGTTGTATCGATACAAGTGGTAAACGTAGTCCTTACGAAATTTGATAGTAACGACAACTGCCTACTTACAATAACTTTGAGTCTTTCGAAATAAGTTGATCGAAGAGAAAGGACTTTTAATGTCCCTAAGAAAAAAAAATTATTTGGTAAATTTGGGGAACATTACATATGGTATCAGAGAAAAGGTTACAACACTTGGACCTTAAACAGGGCCAAAAATGTTCGCTTAGCACATGCTTTATGTTTAATTAAAAAATTAACAAAGCATTCACTATTACAAACAAAAAAACCTTATTTTTGTTCTGATAATGGAAACACAGAATGAAGAGGAGCTCAAGCTTGAGGAGAATCATGAGCAAGGACCTACTAGAGAACCTGGACAGAACAATGAAGAAATTTATGCCACACAGGTTCTAGAAACCATGAAAAAACTCATTATGGAACTGCAAGTTTTCAAGGCATACAATAAGAAACTGAAAAAAGGCACAACAAGAACAACAGGAAATAAATGGAGTACTAATGTGAAGCAGAATAACAAAGAAGATCCCAAAAGACAATAACCAGGAAGAAGAGGTCAGTAAAAGAGCCTCCAAGAATTCTGGTCCTGAAGCGGAAAAAGGGGACAGCTCTTCCGAAGGTACACCATCAACAGATGATAAAACAACCATCGGAAGGAAGAGGAAATAGGTGGACCATCTAGAGGGAGAGTTTAAGAAAATCAAATCGTCCACCTTTGATGGGGAATCCAGGACAGGGGAGGAGGATGAAGCATGGTTACTAGACATAAAAAAGTATTTCCAGATCTACAATTATTCCAGCAACATGAAGGTCAGAATGGCCATCTATAACTTTAAAGGAAAATCAAGTATATGGTGGCAGGACCTGAAGTTGGCCATGGGCCTAAAGGAAAAACAAATGGAGTGGTCGGATTTCAAGAAATACTTTAAGAAATAGCATTTGTCTAAAATTTACTACGAAATAAATACCAAAGAGTTTTATGAGCTAAGACTCAGTCAAATGACTATGGATCACCTGATAAACAAATTTCTAGAATTATTAAGGTTCGTGCCTTATATCTGGGAAGACAAAATGAAAATCTAGCAGTTCTTAAGATGCTTACCACAGTCCTATAAGGACAAAATCGAGTTCGACAACCCCAAGACCTTAAGCGAATTTTTCAGAAAGGCATGAATGTGCTACGATCAATACAAACAATAGTCTAAATTTCCCAAGGCTTGGAAAGACAAGAAACAAGACAAAATGAACCATCAGAAGAAGGGCTATCAACCAGCCCCTTTCTGGAATGCAACAAAGAATTTTCCAAGGAAATATTTTCACTCCAATAACCAGACCGCCCAAGGGGGAGGTAAATTAGTTAATCTGGGAATAAAGAAGTTTGGGGACAACCCCAAAGAACCGTTAAAATGGTGGGAATGCAGAGAACCTCACTTAAGGAGGAAATGTCTGCGTTTAACTTCTGTAGCAAGGACTACAGTTCACAACCTACAGGAAGCCTCTACAGTGGGAGATATGGGAGTAAGCGTACACAAGATCAATGCGGCAGTGGATGGTCGACAAGATGATCACCAGTCCACTGTAGTGGAAGTTGAAGGTAAAGTTAACAATAATCATGTTTCTGTTTTAATTGATCCAAGAGCTACCTTGAGTTATGTTTCTTCTGTTGTAGTGGATTCAAATAAACTTAAGAAAGTAAGGCATACAAAGTCTTGGCTAGTACAACTAGCAACAGGAACAAAAAGAAAAGTAATCGATTTCATTTCTGACTGTGAATTCAGTTTAGGTGGTCAAAACACAAAGATAAATATGAATATTCTACCATTAGGGTCTTACGATATAATTATTCGAATGGACTGGTTAGAAAGGCTTAAAGCAGTTTTGGATTGTTATGAAAAAACACTCACTTACAAAGACGAAAACAACATTATTAGGATAGTACAAGGCATACAAAAACTAGTCTCAGTTAGGAAGATTTCAACAATGCAATTTAAGAAGTGCATGAGTAAAGGTTGTCAGATTTATGCTATCCAAGTGACAAATCTGTTGGAAAAAGAAAATAAAGCTAGCCTAGAATATTTTACCATCTTACATGAATTTAGAGATTTGTTTGTAGACGAAATACCTGAATTACCCCCAAGAAGAGAGATAGACTTCTTTATCGATGTACTGCCTGGTTCAGCCCTTATATCTAAGGCAGCCTACCGAATGAGTTTACCTGAATTAACAGAGTTAAATATTCAACTACAAGAACTGTTGGACAAGGAATACATCAGGCCAAGTGTCTCGCCATGGGGAGCACCAGTCCTTTTTGTTAAAAATAAAGATGGAATACTAATATTATGCATTGATTACAGACAGTTAAACAAAATGAATGTTAATAGCAAATACCCCCTACCTAGAATCAATTATCTATTTGATCAAGTAGGTGGGGAAAATATTTTTTCTAAATTGGATTTAAGATCTGGTTATCATCAGGTTAGAATAAAGGATGAAGACATAAGTAAAACAATGTTCAAGATGAGATATGGACATTATGAGTTTGTTGTTATACCGTTTGGTCTCACTAAAGCACCAACAACATTTATGTGTTTAATGAACAACATTTTTAGTCAGTACTTGGATAAGTTTGTTTTTGTATTTATTGACGATATCCTAGTGTATTAAAAAACAAAAGAAAAACACGAAGAACATCTAAGGATAGTATTACAAAATTTAAGAAAACATAAACTGTATGTTAAATTCGACAAATGTGACTTTTTTCAAAAGAAAATACAGTACCTAGGACATGTAATATCTGAAGAAGGTATTGCAGTCGACCCAGAGAAGATAAGAGTCATCATGGAATGGCATATCCCTAAGGATGTAGCGTACATCCGGTCATTCATGGGAATCATCGGGTACTAATGCATATTTATAGAGGGATTCTCTAAGATTGCATACCCTATCAAATACCTACAGAAGAAGGGAACCAAGTTTAATTGGTCACATAAGTGTCAGGACAGTTTTATTAAGTTAAAATAATTGTTAACAACCACACCCATTTTAAGGGTAGCAAACCCGGATAAAGACTTCACAGACTGCGTGGATGCGAGCAAAGAAGTTTTAGGTGTCCTAACTCAAGAAGGGCATGTTATTTGTTACGAGTCCTGAAAAATAAAAGACGATGAACGAAACTACGACACTCACGATTTGGAAGTAGCATTTTTCATCCATGCATTAAAAATGTGGCAACACTATATAATGGGTAGAAAATTTATGTTGCTAACTGATAGCATTGGTGTGAAATTCTTGTTTAGTCAACCAGAAATTAATGCAAGGCAAGAAAGATGGTTGGCCTTCTTGAGCGAATTCGATTTCGAGGTAAGACACAACAAGGGTAAGGAAAACAAAGTGGCAGATGCCTTAAGTAAAAGATTCCATGGGTTGTTTGAGATAAACATTAGCTGGGAAGAAAGAGATATTGAGCAAAGGATAAAGGCTGCAAGTAATAATGATGAAAAATACATTAAAATAGTGACATATTTACAAAATAATGCAGAAAAGTTAGACAAAACAGATCTGAGTTTGGACAGAAAAGGTCTAATAAGATTCAAAAACGGGTTATACATACCAGATTTTGCTGAATTAAAGTTAACATTTTTGGACGAAGTAAACAAGAAACCATATTCTAGTCATTTGGGATACCAGAAAATGGTAACAACACTAAGGAAGCTATTTTATTAGCCTAATATGAAAGGTGAGACAACATAATACTTGTCTAAGTGCCAATATTTGCAACAGGTGAAGGTTGAACACCAGCACCCAACCGACCTGTTGTAGCCTCTACCTGTACCAGAATGGAAATGGGAGACTGTATCACTGGATTTTATCACAGGTTTTCCTAGAACTCAATAACAGAATGATTCAATCATGGTAGTAATTGATAAGCTTAGCAAGTCTGCACATTTTATTCCTGTAAAATCTTCTTATAAAGCTATTAACATCGCTGAAATATTCATGAAGGAATTTTTTAGACTGCATGGTATTCCTAAAGTGGTGATTTCCAATAGAGACGTAAAATTTACATCTACATTTTGGAAAGAATTGTTTGCAAGGTTGAATACTAACTTGAATTTCAGTACAAGCTACCATCCGCAAACGGATGGGAAAACTGAGCGAATGTACCAAATCGTGGAGGATATGCTATGAATGTACGTAAGGAAGAAACCAAGTAAGTGGGTAGAGTACCTACAATTTGTAGAATTTGCATACAATAATGGTTACCAGGCATCGACTAAGATGAGCCCCTTCGAAGTATTGTACGGAAGAAAGTGTACAAATCCGATTAGTTGGGATAACCCAGTTGATAGACTCATGGTGGGACCATAAATGCTCCAGGAAATGGAGAATATGGTAAGAAAAGTACAACAAAATTTAAAGGAGGCAAAGGACAGACAGAAAAGTTACGCGGACCTGAAAATAAGACACCAAGAATTTCAAGTTGGAAACCACGTGTATTTAAAAGTCAAAGCAAGAAGAAGTTCATTAAGGCTAGCAAATTGTTCCAAGTTGGTGCCCAGGTTTTGTGGCCCTTTCGAGATCTTATCTTGAATTGGACCCGTGGCATATCAACTTGCACTTCCCGCAAATCTGAAAATTCATAATGTATTTCAACGTTTATTTGTTAAAATAAATATGTTCATGATCCTACTGACATGACCGATTGGAACATGGTGCAGGTGGAACCAGAAGGTGAGTTCCAAACGAAACCTCTTTGCATTCTGGACAGGAGAGAAACAGTACTACGAAATAGAGTCGTTGCCCAAGTAAAGGTACAATGGAAGCACTTTATCCCTAAGGAGGCCACTTGGGAATTGGAGAAAGATTTGCAGAAATCTTATCCAACCCTGTTCCGAGAAAGGAACGAACAATAAGGAAACTATTGTACTGAAGGGGAAAAGGATATAATATCCCCAAAAATAAATTATTATTGAAATCTAAATACACTTAGGAATTTATTTCCATTTTTGATAAATTCAAATTTGGAAAATTATTATTATTTAACATTGGAAGGTATGCAATAATCTTGTTTTCTTTTAATCTACACTATTCAATAATTTATGTGTTTTTTATTAGAAATGTATTAAGAATGAATACTAATCCCTATTAGAGTTCACTATCCATTAATAATAAGAATGTGTTAGTATATATATTTATAAAACACAGATTATTATAACTTCATTATTACATGTTTAATATATATATTTACTTAATTATTCTCTATAAAATTAAAAGTATTTTTAAAGTTGATGCAACACAAACCTGGAGGTTCATATTTTTCATATTTTCTTGTCAAATCTCATGGTTTTTACACTATGTAAAAAAACAATTGGATGGTATGCAATAGTCTTGATTTATTTTAATCTACACCATTCAATAATTTAGATGTTCTTAATTAGAAATGTATTGACCGATGAATGGTGATCTCTATTAGAGTTCACCATCTACTAATAATAAGAACGATCTAGTACATATATTTATAAAACACAAACTATTAGAACTTCATTATCACATATATAATATATATATATATACTATATATATTATATATATATATATAATTAAAATTACTTGGAGAGTTAATGTTATGCAAACTTGGAGGTTCGTATTTTTCCATCAAGTCTCATGTTTTTTACAATCTATGTAAATTATATTTTTAAATTAATAAAATAAACATACAACCAAAATAAAATATTAATCATGTTTATCCATATCATTAAAATTTAAAAATTTAAATATAGAAAAATCATATAATATTATTTTAAAAAAATCTAGTTAAAATTTAAAAGCTTAAAGATATTTATGGGAATCCTAAAATAATTTTAAAAATTTTGGTATTTATTTTTTTATATAATGATAAAAATCTTTATGTATAAAATATAAAATGATATGTACATCTCACTTGAATAAAAACTTTAATTTTGTTTTAAAAAAAAATTGCAATTAGAATAAAATACACTTAATAACCACAAAACTTTATCCATAAAATTTAATTTCATCTTCAACATTCCCATCCAAACACATGATCATATGGTTATTCTCAAATTGGTTAATACTATCTTTTGTTACTAACTATTCCATAATAAAATTTAGATATTAATAGACAAGCTTTCTTGAAAAGTTTTTTTAATAAAAATTATAATTCACAAAAATATTACTTAAAAAGAAATTATGTATACCTTTAATTATTATTAGGTGCATTAAATTAGAACTAATATGGTGTATCTACAATAGATATTAACATATAACACAATTACACCAAGGACATGTTGGCAGCCAAATCATTTTTTTAATTGCTCTTAAAAAAACGTTGCTTACACCCTTTGTCTCATCAACGACAAATCATCGTCGCATTGTGCTTCTAGACATTTGTTTCATTTTTGCAACAATTGCAATTTGGTTTTGATTTGATTTTCACAACTGAAAGTGTGAAAATACCTTTTTCATTGTTTGGATTGTAGTCGTCTTTTATTGATTTCTCCTAAAGACACTTGACCATTGGTTGATCACATTACTACTAAAGATTTTTCAAACTTATGTCCTTCAGCCTACTCTTACCTTGATTGCGCATTTGGATCTGTTTGATTACTAAGCCTTTGAGCATGAAGATTTACTGGTTTTATTCTAATCTTATAAAGGTTATGATGGATTTGGTCTTATAGGCTTTTATTCTTATTGCTATAGGCTCTTGACTCGTTTATTATATGAGAAATTCTTGATTGCAATGTTCTAAAAACTTTGGAATGCAAACATTTCATTGTGCAACGAATACATTGGTAAATTATAAGGTCAATTTGAAGAATAGCAATGGTTTGAGGGCGCGTTGATAAAATCTTTTGGATTTTAGTTTTAACTCGATGTTGGATATATTGTTTGGTAAATTCATATTGCATTGGACGATTAATAGCTTTAAACTATGTATTGGCATTGATTAAATTTAACCTTGGTGTAAAATGATTGATTGACACGATGAATCGTTGGATATGGTGTTGGATTGAACTTTACACTTGGCACTTGAATGTAACATATGGTGTTGGTTCTGTTTCGGGTGAATGGCACGTTAATATGATGATACACCTATTCGTTGGCCGATACGCATGGTATAAACGATTATGATTTTAACAACACTGTACTCGGCAATTAATAACAATGTGTGGCGGTGGTAATCCCACCACCTTCGCACGCATGCAGTTAATTCCGGTCTCTTCGAGCGTTCAAGCTGTCAAACCCTCTCGTTTTTACTCTGTGCATTGTTTCATTCAATTGGAACCCTACCATGTACAGAAGCCATGGCTCCTGTCGTGAGGGCCGAGCCCAACGGGTACCAAGCATTGTTGACATTTGATGGTGCATATAGCGACCTGGAAGATCACGGGTGGCTTGCTTTCATTAGGAAGTTTGATGGTTATAACTTCACTGTGGCTCGGCAATTTGCTTTGTCATTCGATGGCTACCGAGCCAAAGTTGGAGATGTCCATCTTGAAATCACTGAACAGTTTCTCAGCTTGGCAACTAGCCTGCCTGTCAAGGGACAAAAATGGTCAAAAAGTTGCAAGGTTGATGATGTCCCGTGGACATTGTTATTTCAGTCTCGGAAAGTCAACTCATGCGATAGAGGTTTGCCTGCAAAGATGTTGAAACCCCGCTGGTATGATCTCTTAATGATTATCAAACAAGTCGTTACTTGTGAAGGAAGGTACGGGTTTGTCTTTCTGTTTCACTTGCGTTTATTAATGGTTTTTATGGGATTCGAACTAAGTTTTCCTCACTATCTGCACCGAAGTTTGTTCAAAATGGCTAAACGATACAAGCGTAGCCAGGCTGACACTAGCCTCTTCCATGTGGGGTTGATTAAAATGATTTTGGTTCATGAATTGGGGTTACGTCGTGATTCTTTGCATGAGTTTCTCAGCCGTAATGGCTTTGAAGAGTCTAACCCTCCACAGGTGGATAAGCCCATGGTCACCGTGAGAAAACATACCCCTGTTCCTTTTAATGTTTTGTTACCCAAACCTAAGCCTGAGTCACCTACGAATTCGCCTATGGATTTGACTAAACAGACCGAAGTTGCTAAGCCTACAACTAGAAAGACTAGAACAAAGACTGGTGCTAATACTAGAGGCAAGAAAAATGCAAGGTTGATCTCTCGCATGGAGAGGAATAAATCTAAGCCCCCTGCCAAAACAGAGCCCATCGTGGTCAGCGAGGACTCTGATTCAGACATTGAACGATTTCTCGCCGAAGAGTATCCTTACTCCGAGGGATTGTGTGGCAAACCTCCTCATGATTTYGTYAARAACTTACCTCCTTGTCTGCGGGATAACCCTRACTTTCYTGGTATTGAACCACTCCATGAAACCCTCGGGGAATCATCAAAACCCCCTTCTGTTCAAGTTGTTGCTCCACCGTGCGATCAGTGTGGGTTGTGGTTGGAGAGATACTACTTGGATGTCCCAAAATTGCAATCCAAAATTCACGATTTGGAAAACCAAGTGGCAAAGCTCACTGGTCTAAATGCAAGAGGACAACCCAATGAAAAGAAGCAACGAACTACTGGTTCGATCCTATTCAAAAATGTCGAGTCTGCTACAGCCATTGTCAATTCGAAATTGACATAATCTCAACGGTCTAGCTGGTATAACCCTTGCTCATTTATATGGTACATTTGTGAACTCTGTGTGCATTAGTGACTTGCTCAGTTACATAAACATGCACTGTTGTATATGATTGGATTTGTTAATCGAATTTTGTTTATAGTATGAGTTGGATTTGGTTTGGATTTTGGTAATCAATTGTTAGATCCGTTTGATTTAAATTTTTTATGATTGAAGGTTCTATTATATCTATTATAAGCAAATTGTTTTGCAACATGTTGAAACACAATATGTATGATAATATGAATTGGTTATGACACACCTACCGTGGTTATCTGTTGCTTTCATGTAACTTTGACCAGCCTGGATATGATTTCGATTTTATTGCAAAAAGGGTTTTGTTCTATATTGAGAATTGATGTAAATCATAACAATAACCTGACTTCCTGTCAGTCATTTTGTAAGGCAAGTCGAACCTGTTCTGTTGAGAAATTGAACGACACTATATTTTTAGTCACAAACGAAGT
>ML785014.1:182405-226480 GCA_009831015.1 Picea engelmannii
TGAGTGAGTGAGAGAGAGAGAGAGGGAGAGAAAGAGGGAGAGAACAAGAGAGAGTGAGGGTGAGACAAGGTTAAATGTAGGAGAGACGGAGGGAGGGAAAGAAGGCGAGAGAGGGGGAGAGAGAGTGAGAGGTGCAGAGTGATATGGAGAGAGAGAGAGGTATGGGATAGAGAGAGAGGGGGGAGGGAGGAAGAGAGAGTGGGGAGGGAGGGAGAGAGAGAGAGAGGGAATCAAGGAGAAAGAGAGAGAGTTGAAAAGGGGGTGGAAAAGATCAAGATGCGACTAAGAGGGAGATAGAGAGAGAGAGAGGTATAGAGAGAGAGAGATGGATGGGAGGATATAGGGAGTTAGAGAGATACAAGGATAGAGAGTTAAAGAGAGAAGTAGGGGAGAAAGGGGAAGGGGGAGAGAGGGAAGGGGAGGGGAGGTGTTGACAAACATTTTTCATCTATATTTTCCCGCTCCTAGTTTAGTAAAAAAAATTGAAATTAGAAGAAGACAATTTTTGAACAATTATAAGTTCATTATGTTGCCTTCAGTCTCAAACATCACGCATTTTTTGGAATCAAAATCTGACTCTGTATGTTTAATATATTCATAATTTTGTTTAGAATTCCAACAAAGAGATTACAAAAAGAACCTTGAAAAATGACATGAATAATTTTTCTAAGAATGATGCACCTTTCCTCTTCATTTTCAATTTTTTTACTAAGTACTCTCCTCACTTAGTCATTTCTCTAATCTTCCATATCCATGCATATCCACAGTTAACCATTTTCCTCTCTTATCTCTTCACCTCTCTTAATACTCTCATCTCATACATAGTCATTTTTCAATTTTCTCATTACTCTCATATCCCCTTCACTTCTCACACTTAGTCATTTTTCTACATTACATTCCTTACTTTCCTCTCTCTTACTCTCATTTCCATACTTAACCATTTTTCCTCTCACTCTACTCTCATACTCTCATTCAATACTTAACCATGTTTACTCTCTTCCACGCATTCCATACTTAGTCATTTTTCTCTCTTCCAATCTACTCTCCTTCCTCAATACTCTTCTTACTCTAGTCTCTATATGTAATGACCCTAGTTGGATAAATATTTAAGAATTATAAAGTAAAACTAACTAGCGGATTAATTGTGTTAACAAGGTATTAATTAAACAAAGATGATTTAATGATATTAATTAAGTGAGTTATTAATTAATTAAAGGTTATAGTTGTGATTAATTAATTAATAATTTAACTACAGGTTACATTTAATGACATGAGAAATAAATTTAAGAGATCAATGTTATATGTTATAAAAATGGTTACGTACCCAACAAGGGATAACCTGTTAATCCCGAGAAGATAAAACATTAAAGGAAGGATAAGGGACATGCACGGTGGTGGTTGAGGAAGTAACTGCATGAGTTGGTGAAGGAGGAATAAGGGAGGAAGGGAGGTGGACGTGAGGGGCATGGGACGGAGGATGGACTGGGAGGATTGTGAGATTTGTTGTGAGTAGAGAGTTTCTGGCTGTGGCTTTGATCAGTTGAGGCACTGAATTGTTGGAGGTTTTGGGCACGGGGGCCAGGATATCCATAGATATCCTGGAGCTAGGTAGTTTTCCTAGTTGGCAGGGAGGACAGTAGGTTTGGGTAGTTATTCTTTGTTTTTGGCTGGGTTGGTCTGTGTATCAAGTAGAAAGAAAGCAACAGCAAGGGAGCAAGGCAACAGAAATTAGCATCAGAACCAGGTAATCTATTAAACTATGTATTTATTTCATTCTGCCATGAAAACATTATTCATTGATAAATTTAAGTTACTGAAATTGTTATTATGAAGATTGTTGTTATGTTATGAAGTTATTATCTCAGTTCATGAAATAAATTGCTTATGAAAGTAAATGATGTTTACAAGTATATGGTTTCTACATATGGTATCAGAGCGTATTAGTTCGAAATCTGGGCCTAAGGGCCAAAACCCCAAATGCTAACTCCAGCCACGCTTAACCTGTAAGCAAAACACATCAGTTGCGTCTTAATAGATTATGTCAAGCAACATTCAGCTTGACCCAATATGACTGATACAGTATCAGAAAATATACTCAAGATAGGACCCCTACATTATCCAAGAAAGTGGCCTCATATATATCACAAGCAACCATTTTAGGTAATACCCTTTTTCTGAAATCGATGAAAATGTCAAGGGAAGCTTCTATCAAAGGCTTGAAGTTGGCAAGATTCAATAACTACACGAATCATACTATATAAAATGCAATAGGACTTTTGCAAGACCTTGAAAAGGCCTACTTCATCTCGAACTTACCTAAATGAGGAGCTGCCAATGCACATCAGGAAAAAGGGAGATTCGAAAGACTTGTATCGCACAGGAAGTGTGTAAACTACTTGCCTATATTAGCCTCGGTGAATTTTAATAATGAAAAATCTCAGGAACAATATACCCATACAATTTTAACCGTGTCGAAGAGAGCACTTTTGACACCACATAATGCTCACGCAACTATCATTATCCCAAAAACAGAGCTGTCTATTACGCCGGAGAACGGATCTGAGCCGTCAGATCTCGGGCAGATACCCGACAGCCGTTGGATTTGCATGGAGTTGCGAGGGAGTTAAGTCCTCGAGGACAGAAGGAGAAATCCCGATGACAGGTGTGAAGGCATCGGGATATCGGCGTTCGTGAAATTGGGATTCACGAGGTCAAGGAAGTCGGGGCATTTTAAGTCTAGAAATAGCGAGATCAGATCTGGACCATCCATCAGGGTGAGACATGTGGCGGAGATCTGAAGAGAGTCGGCTAATCGAGAGTTCTGTCAGCAAGAGGTCGGGGAAATCCATGGTGAAAACCTCAATACAATCAGAGCCATCCATCTGATTGGGACAGGTGGCAACCATAGGAGAGTCATCGGCGTTTGAGCCATCGGGAATCACACAGATAAGTGCTTTTGGGTTGGCATTTGGAGAAGTCTGAGGCTTAACCCAGACCATCCATCCATTTAGGACGCGTGTCGAAGATCCGAAGAAAGTCGGGGATCGGCATATCGCGGATTTCGTGGACACAAAATCTCTGCATTTTGAAATCGCGAAGTCCGAAATCTCGATGAGTGGGGCCAGCTGACTGCACATCAGAGAGGGAGGATAGTGCCATCGTGAGGGGCCAGCTGTCAGCAAACTGGAGAGTCGAGATTTGAGGATATCGGGAATCCCGTGGACATATGCACTTTGGCATTGAAAACCCCGAAACAGTGAGAGACCATCAGGACCGTCTGTTCTAAGGACGCGTGGTAGTGATCGGAGCCATCGGGAAGGGTCCCGACAGGAGGTCGTCCATCGGGCCATCATGAATCGGAAAATCGCGGATCCTGTGGACAAAGTATCCATTCACTACGAAATTGCAAAACGTGATTTCCCAATGGGACAAGGGACAGCAGGGCCCACGGAAGGGTCAACGGTGGACAGGTGGTAGATTTCATCGCGGATCGGGATATCGCGAGTTCCGTGGACAAAGTATCCATGCACTACAAAATCGTGAACCCTGAAACCATGACGTGATTAACTTAACTCTTAAACCTTCGTTAAAAAGGATTAATTAATTGATGTTTTAATTAGGCCTTAATCACATCGCGAAATCGGAGATCGGGGTTTCGTGATTCTTTGTTACAGGAAACCCCGAATCCCGATTTCATTAACAGTTAACTCGCAAAAGTTAAAGTTATAACCTACTTTAAATAAAATTTTAAGGGGGCACTGGAAAATTTATATTTTTGTAAAAAATTTAACCATTCGTTGACCAAAGGTAAACGCTAAAAGGCATCGCAAAATTTGAAGTGAAGAAATTCTTGCTCAAGAAGGACCAAAACCCCAATGGGAAGCCACAAGGCAGCGGTCATACCAGAGCAGGTCACATGGACCTCGGTATAGCCAAAAGGGGCGAACGCGAAAGGAAGAGGTGCATCGGGTATCGGGATATCGGGAATCCCGTAGACACGGGGTTCAAGCATTTCGATATTGAGATACCTGAAACCCCGATGAGGGACAAGGCCATGGCCTTATGGTATAATGGTCGTATGGGCCCAGAGCATAGCCAGGAGGGGCTAAAGTCTGAAGGTAGCGCATCGACATATCGGGGATCAGAGAATCGTGAGTCCTAAGGACTTGTGAGGTTTGACATTTAGAACCCCAAAACTCCGATGTAGGACAGGGCTGGGGTCACATGGAACTGCGGTCATATGAGATGAATGCCTAGCCTGGAGGGCTAGTGCATAAAGTGTCGTATCATTGAATCGAAAATCGGGAGTTTGAAGGGACAAAAATTCTCGACATTGGGGATTACAAAACCCCGAAACCTGAAACTGAGTCGGGAATTTAACAATTAGGTGCAAAAGGCCGTGGTCAGTACAGGAAGACAATGTATATGCATACATATATACATATCTAACTACATGCATATACAAATATGAATGAATTTTTAAATACAAAAGAAATAAACTGAAAGCAAAACACTGAGATCCATCCAGAGCTGGAATTACAAGCAAATCATCTTTATTTCACACTGCAAAAAAAAAAAAATAGGAAAATTACCCTTTATCACCAAAGTATAAGAAAGGTTCATGCAAATTCTTGACTCGATCAACTCCGCATTCTTCATGAAGGTACTGAAACTGTGCCCAAGCTAGCAGACTTAATCGTACCTCTTACCATACCTGAGAGAGAACTCCACAAATTGTACAGACTCAGGATTGGTTCCCAATATTTTAAAGAGACTGGACTCCAGGTCCTGGACCTTGTCGGTGACCATATCAATATACTTTGTTTCTGCAAATGATCTAGCAGCAGATACAGCAATACCGAGCACTGGCAAAGTCCCCAGAACAATGGCAAGGAGGCGAGCCATGGCGGGCGAGATTCTTGGAACCTCAGACCAGAGAAAAGGCAGATCTGTGGTGGACAAAGAATGATGCGAGGAAAGTCCCAGCGGATGAGAAGGTGGAGGCAGAGGAAGGACGCGTAGGGAGTCGAAACGATGACAGGTGTAGAATGTTGGGGTTAGATATGAGGGAACTGGGGGAAGCCAGACGGGCACATGGAATCCATGCATGCCCGAAACTATGTGTGTTCGTTTATTTTTTTTATATTTTAAAGTGTAAAAAAAAAAATAACTTTGAGTGAATTAAATAATTTATTTATATATATATAAAGGTCAAGTTAGTTTAAAATTAAAGAAAGGTTAATTGGGTTGAATTAGTGTAATAATAATTTTAAATTAATTATTTTATTTAAGTATAAGGTTAATCTGCATTAAAGTAATTAATGATGTTAGGGCTTAGATTAGGACAAGCGGGAAGGAGGTGGCATTTGCACTAGGAAGTGACGAGTAAAGCACAAGGATAACGTAGCTACAGGGTATGGGAACCAATAATTGTTTTTGCAAGGGAGAAGAAACCAAGCTTAGACGCTTAATCCTAACCCAAACCTAGCCAATCCCCTAATGGAGTAATGTTTGTTTACAGACAAGTAAAGAAAACTTATGCCTAACCCTGTTTCTAAGTTTAAGTAGCACCAATTTGAAATGTCCTGTAACTCACCCTGATAACTTTGGGGTGATGCAGGTTAAGGCATACAAGATGGTCAGGACTCGAAGGGGTCGAGGCAAGGGAGCGTCGTCACGGGCACCGCCAACACCACAACCACCACCACCACCACCACCATCGCCCGAACTAGCCCTCATACTGCACTCGTTGGAAGCCATTAACGAGACCTTAAAGGGGCGCCAACTAGCAGGTACTGAAGTGGAACTCCCACCATCTGGAACGGGTAATCCAGAAGCCTCAAGGGATTCAGGGGGAGGACTTCCACCTGAGGACATCATACGAGAGTTGCAGAAGATAAAACTTTTGGAATTTGCTGGAGGTCACGCCAGTGAAGGCGCAGAAGCATGGTTGGAAGGCATGACAAGGTGTTTTGCCTTAAGGGACTATGCGTCCAACTCAAAGGCAAAGATCGCAATTTTTCAGTTAAGAGACAGTGCCTTGAACTGGTGGGGCAACTTCGAAAGACAACTACACCTTACCCCAGACACAGTGTCTTGGGAACTTTTCGAGGAGAGGTTCTGAAGGAAATATCTACCAACATACTACGAGGAACAACAGGTAGGGTCATTTCATGCCTTAGTACAAGGAAACAAAACTGTAGAAGAATATGAGATCAGGTTTATGGAACTGGTCAAATATGTTTCATATATGGATAATGACCAACGACAGGCAGAGCGCTTCGTTTATGGATTGAACGTGAAGATAAGAGCTATGGTGCGGATGTGTAAACCGTCTTCAGTGGTGGAGGCGGTAGAAAATGCACGTTACGTGGAAGAACACCTGAACTTAACCGGGGGTACAAGATCGACATTTCCACATCGCCCAGGATTCATAGGAAAGACCTCGAGGACATTTCCTAGGGGAGGGGGCTCAAGGCCACCACCTTATGGTAACAGAGTCGTGCCAAGGACAGTAGCTGCAGGGATTTCAATGGCATTTATTACAGCATCACGTTCATCGCCAACGATGCAGACAGGTCCACGACCATCTCGGGGAACAGCTAGTAGGGGAAGGGGTTCTAGGGGAAGGAACTCATTTCAGAATCAGTCACATAAAAGTGCATCGGTTCAATCTCATATTACCTGTTGGAGATGCAAAGGACCCCATTACCAACGAGACTGCCCAGAGTTACAATCAGGGTTTGTGCGTAGAGAAGGAAAGGCACCAATGGGGAGGTCAAGTAGCAACCACCAGATTTACGCAGTGGTTAATAAATGCCAGGCCGAACATCAATCCACCATAGTGGAGTCATCAGGTACGCTAAATCATATCAATGTTAAGATTTTGTTTGATTCTGGTGTGACAGATAGTTTCATTTCACCATCTGCATTAGAAAAGAGTGGATTGGTAGCCTACAAGCACGATGACTTTAAACAAGTCGAGATGGCTTCGGGGGAAAAACAAGTTGTAGGACCTAGTGTCGATAATTGTATAGTAGACCTAGAAGTGTGCACTACCAGGTTAAGGGTATACGTCACTGCTCTTGGGGCATATGACCTAATCATTGGAATGGATTGGTTAGCAGCTCATCGATCTTTGGTAGATTGTTTTGCAAAGAGGGTGCTTTGTGTCAATGATGAAGGAAAACCGGTAGAGATCCAGGGTGTACAGAGAAAAGTGTCATTATGCTTTATATAAACTATGAAGGTTAAGCGATGCTTGAGACAAGGGTGTCGACTTTATGTAGTGGAAGCAGTGAATGAAAGGAAGGGACCCTCATTGGATCAGTACCCGGTATTGTCATAATTTCATGATGTTTTTCCGAACGAGTTACCAGGGTTACCTCCTGAGAGGGATCTTGATTTTACTATTGAGCTCAAACCTGGTGCAGAACCAATATCTAAGACTCTGTATCGGATGACGGCGCGGGAAATTTGTGAATTGCAAATGCAGTTGAAGGAGTTAGTAGACTTAGGGTTAGTAAGGCCCAGTGTCTCACCTTGGGGCGCACCGGTAATTTTTGTAAAGAAGAAGGATGGATCCTTACAACTGTGTATAGACTACAGGGACTTGAACTGTGCTACAGTGAAAAATAGGTACCCGATGCCGCGAATAGATTACCTCTTCGATCAGATGAAAGGAGCAACAGTATTCTCAAAGATCGATTTGTGATATGGGTATCATCAGTTAAGGATTAAGGAAGGTGATATCCCAAAAACTGCCTTTCGAACTCGATTTGGACATTACGAGTTTGTTGTGGTACCTTTCAGATTGACTAATGCACCAATAGTATTCATGAGCCTCATGAACGGCGTATTTCGGAAGTACTTAGATCGATTTGTACAATTTTTTCTAGATGACATTCTCATCTATTCCAAGAATGAAAGAGAACATGAGGAACACTTGCGAATAGTGTTGTCTTTCCTTAGAGAGAACAAATTGTACGGGAAGTTGTCAAAGTGTTCCTTCTTCCAGAAAGAGATCCAATATTTAGGTCACATCATTTCAGGCAAAGGAATCTCTATAGACCCAGAAAAGGTAAAGGCCATTACGGAATGGCCAGTGCCGAAAAATGCCCATGAGGTAAGAAGCTTCATGGGGCTAGCGGGTTATTACCGTAGATTTGTGGAAAGATTCTCAAAAATAGAAAAACCCATCACCACTTTGCAACGCAAGGGGGTCAGGTATGAATGGACAGAAGAATGTGATAGTGCATTCATTGAGCTTAAGAGGTTACTAACTAGTGCGTCAATTCTATGAGTGTCAGATATGGAAAAGGACTTCATGGTCTGCACGGATGCCTCGAAGCAAGGATTGGGGGCCATGTTAATGCAGGATGGAGGAGTGATAGCTTATGTGTCAAGGAAGTTGAAGAAACATGAAGAGTTATACGCGACCCATGATTTAGAGTTGGCAATTGTAATGCTAGCTCTGAAACTTTGGAGGCACTATCTTGTGGGGCGAAACTTTGAGCTCAAAACAGACCATCAAAGTTTAAAACATCTCTTCACTCAAAAAGATCTGAATGTCAGGCAAAGGCGATGGAGTGAGTTTATGAGTGAGTTTGATTTTGGTATTTCATATATAAAGGGAAAGGAAAATGTGGTCGCAGATGCCTTAAGTAGGAGACCACGTATCTTCTCCTTGGTAACCTTAAAGGTCAGTCTGAGGGAACATGTGTTGACACAACTACCGGGAGACAGTTGGTATTTAAAGGTTACTTCAAACCTCCAGTGTGGGAGGCATTTAGTTCCAAAGTACAAGGGATATAGCCTGGAAACAAATGGAATGTTAAGATATCGAGGAAGGACGTACATCCCTGAGAAAGGGTATATTCAAAGCATCATACTAAAGGAAGCCCATAGAGCACTTTATTGTGCGCATCCGGGAGTGAAGAAGATGTACACAGATATGAAGAAGCTCTTATTTTAGGTAGGCATGAAGCGCAATGTAGTCCATTTCGTCGCCAAATGCCTAGAGTGTCAACAGGTGAAGGCCGACCACCATCACCCGACAGGCCTCCTACAACCACATGATGTCCCTATGTCCAAGTGGGAAGTAATCTCTATGGATTTTTTTGTAGGGTTGTCGCTCACATCTCATAGACACAATGTCATTCTTGTGATAGTGGATAAGTTAACCAAGAGTGCTCATTTCATTCCGGTTAGAGACACTTACGATGTTACTAATGTGGCACGAGTGTTCGTAAGCGAAGTTATCCATTTGCACGGGATACCAAAGAAGATTATTTCAGATAGGGATTCCAGATTCACTTCTAGGTTTTGGACAAGTTCACAGTCAGCATTAGGGACTCAATTGAACTTAAGCACAGCTTATCATCCTGAAACAGATGGGAAAACTGAGAGAGTAAATCAAGTCATGGAAGACATGCTTAGGATGTATGTAATGGATAATCAAACCCAGTGGGAGAAGTACCTACCTTTGGTAGAGTTGCCTACAATAACAGTTATCATAGTTCCATCAGAATGCCACCATACGAAGCTTTGTATGGGAGGCCATGCAGAACACCATTGATTTGGGATAGACTAGAAGTTCGAGTAACAGTTGGGCCAGAATTGATTCAAGAAATGGAGGAACAAGTGATTCAGATTAGGCAGAGACTAAAGGAAGCACAGGATAGGTAGAAAAGCTATGCAGATACACACATGACCGACCGAATTTATGAAGTGGGAGACCAGGTTTTCATTCGTATCAGGCCTAATAAGAGTACCATATGGTTCGAAAAGGGACAAAGTTGTCACCTCGGTTTATAGGGCCATTCATGATCCAAGAGAAAATTGGACCCTTTGCCTATCGTCTCATACTGCCACCCCATTTGCATAAAAATCATAATGTATTTCATGTATCTGTTTTACGTCATTATGTTGCTGATGAATCGCATAAACTAAATTGGAAGGAATTGCAGGTATCGGACGTGGGAAACCTCACGGTAGAACCGTTACGCATATTGGACTGTAGAGTCCGACAGCTCAGGAACCATCTGGTAGATCAAGTTAAGGTCTAGTGGGACAAGTATAGTCCAGGATCTGCTACTTGGGAAGATGCCGAGACACTACGACGAAACTATCCCTCACTATTTTGACCACTTCAAGAACATGTTTCTCGAAGGTGGGGTGTATGTAACACCACCTTTTGACTTAGACAACCAGGATTACCTGAGGCCTATACATTTTATTTCCTAGTCATAGTGAAACTATTAAGTGATACACATTAACTTTAAATTTATGAACTTTTATGAATGTTTAAATGTTATTGATGATGATGTATATGATGCGACATATTGTGAGAAAGTGAAATTAATGAATGATTAAATACTATTAGAATTATGTTGGATACAATGCAGTCTATTTTGGGCAAATGATGATCTTGTGAATGGGTGACGAATTTGAATTATGATATATTATGAAATCTAATGCTAATTGAAAACTTTGATGTTAATTTATCAGTACTGGGATACCAAATTGAAATGATGATGGTATGCGATTATATGATGATAATGCATAGAAATGTATGAGTTTGTGTTACAGACTAACCTGCAGGTTATGGGCTATGAAATAGCCAAGACATTATGATGATGAAAGTGGATGTCAGGACCACTAACCGAGAAACATTATGGTATGAATAATGTATGTGAAATTAATATTGATTTGGTTGCATTGCTATGATATGAGGACTAGTGCATGATTTTGGTACTAACACTGCCCAAAACCGAATAAACGATGACAAAACCTCCAGCAACATGGTGCCCCGGTATGTTCCATTGTAGGGTGTTGACCCTGGTTCTGTTGGGAGGGGTGGAGGCATTTCCCACCATGTATCCTCCATTGTAGGGTGTTGACCCTGGTTCTGTTAGGAGGGGTGGAGGTGTTTCCCACCATGTATCCTCCATTGTAGGGCGTGGACCCTAGATATGATTAGGAGGGGTGGAGTCATTTCCCACCATGTATCCTACGAAACCTGAAGTCATGGGAGAACGGTGCTAGTTCATGCTCCCCAAGACATGTGATGATGACTGTCAGTTTCCTGCTAGGGAAGCTTGGTCGAGATAGCGATACTTCCACTTACGGGTTCTATTTGGAGTTAGGTCAATATAGTTGACACTCCAAGATAGTCTAGCAGAGGAAGGATAGGAATGGAGATGGAAGTAGGTTAGGGAGGAAGGATGAGTAGTATTAGTTGAGACAATATGGAGATATTTCTTATGGAGAAATTTAAAAAGAAAGAGAAATGTGTATATATGAATATTCATTATTACGTAACTAAACCACAGTTATTTAAAATAAAATTGTTGAACCAGATAATTGTAATTAAAGAATTTCTCAAACAATTGATTGGGTGTTGTCTTTTATAAAAGACTAGTCTTACTGACTGGTTTGAATGCATACTTAAATTACTAAAGGATGACAGTTTTGATTATTAGTACATGCACGAGGTTTGCATGTACTAGCCACACATGCATTTCTTGTACATATACACTAGTATGTATGAGCTTTCTTGACCTACTTACTGATAATGTCAGTTACTTGCTATGAATGTGTGAACCATGCTCTTTTCCTTTGTACCATAAGATACCTTAACTTCGGGACGAAGTTTCCTGAAGGGTGGGTGTATGTAATGAACCTAGTTGGATAAATATTTAAGAATTATAAAGTAAAACTAATTAGGGGATTAATTGTGTTAACAAGGTATTAATTAAACAAAGATGATTTAATGATATTAATTAAGTGAGTTATTAATTAATTAAAGGTTATGATTGTGATTAATTAATTAATAATTTAACTACAGATTACATTTAATGACATGAGAAATAAATTTAAGAGATCAATGTTATATGTTATAAAAATGGTTATGTACCCAACAAGGGATAACATGTTAATCCCGAGAAGATAAAACATTAAAGGAAGGATAAGGGACATGGACGGTGGTGGTTGAGGAAGTAACTGCATGAGTTGGTGAAGGAGGAATAAGGGAGGAAGGGAGGTGGACGTGAGGGGCATGGGACGGAGGATGGACTGGGAGGATTGTGAGATTTGTTGTGAGCAGAGAGTTTCTGGTTGTGGCTTTGATCAGTTGAGGCACCGAGTTGCTAGAGGTTTTGGGCACGGGGGCCAGGATATCCATAGATATCCTGGAGCTAGGTAGTTTTCCTAGTTGGCAGGGAGGACAGTAGGTTTGGGCAGTTATTCTTTGTTTGTGGCTGGGTTGGTCTGTGTATCGGGTAGCAGGAAAGCAACAACAAGGGAGCAAGGCAACATAAATTAGCATCAGAACCAGGAATCTGTTAAACTATGTATTTATTTCATTCTGCCATGAAAACATTATTCATTGAAAAATTTAAGTTACTGAAGTTGCTATTATGAAGATTGTTGTTATGTTATGAAGTTATTATCTCAGTTCATGAAATAAATTGCTTATGAAAGTAAATGATGTTTAGAAGTATATGGTTGCTACACTATACTTATCAATTTTTCACATTACTCTCATGTTATCTTATTCATTTCTCTCATACTTAGTCTCATATTCATTTCACCTATCTTCTCATACTTAACCATGTTTCTCTTTTCTCTCTTCCTTACTCTCCTCTCCTCTCCTCTCCATACTTAACCATTTGTATTTCTTACACTCTACTCTCTATACCACATATTCCAATTTTAGTATTGTTTCTCAAATTATTTTAATATTTTAATATTGTACATATATCCAAGTGACACATGGAAAGTGTTGGATGATGATTGGACGTGATGTGTCATACATATACAGGTTGACTAGGAATGAGTGGAGTATAATTAGGGTCAAAATGTTATTATTTAATTAATCTCCCTAGGGGTCGACCCATTACTCTCCATAATCTTGTTTTTAGTTCTTACTAAGTGTATTAACCACTTAGTATTATATATGTTTAAATATTTTAACATACCAATGCATGTGGCATAAGGATTTATGGCCAAAAATTTGAATTCATAAGAGGAAAAAAGGAATTTGAGATCAAGGACCCACATTTAACCATGAACTTAATCTACGGTTGCTCAGTCATGGTCTTGCAGAGACCATAACTTGAGCTCTTGGAAATGAAGTCACACAAATTTTGTATCGTTAGAAAGGTATTTCGATGAAGAATATGTTGGTATAGGTTTCAAAGATTGAAAATGGCTACATTTTCCCCATAAATTAAAAGAACAGTCAACTTGATTTATGATCAGTGTACTTGACAACTTAACTTCATGAGGTCATATCTTGAGATTCGAGAGTCGGATTTGGATAAAATGTATATCATAATGAAGATAGAATTTGAATTTATTTAGAAGGATGAAAATTTTATTATCACTTCCACAAAATTAAAACACATCCCCCCCTTTTAAAGGGAAATTAATTAAATTTTTTAAAACAAAATTTTATTTACAAAACTTTTATTAAAAGAAAGAAAATGACCCATTTGAAATATTTGGATGTTAATAATGTGAACTAATTAAAAAAAAAATGAAGAATTAATTAAATTGAATGTTTCAAGAAAATAATTGTACAGGAAATTCAAGAAAGAAAAAACCCTAACTGTTCAAGTAGTTAGAAAAAATGATTTTTAAAGATAAGAAAGACTTTATCAAGGGTTTAATTTTCAAAGGGGAAGAGAAAGAAGATCAAAAGAACAAAGTAAAACCATAAATATGAATCAAAGTTTATGATCAACAAAAATATATTTCCATCTTCTCCACACGCTCTCTTCTTCTACGCCATTTCTCATAGTTTTATGCTTGAATCTGTGAATTGGGCATAAGGTTGAGTTCTTGAATGTTCTTCTTGTATTCATCAAAATAATTTTCTTATATAATCATGGAGTATTTACTTTGATATGTATTACTGTGAGATATTTTGTAAGGAAGAACATATCTCATGAATAAAACTCCACAAAGAATTACTTAGGGGTTGATTTCAATTGTATCTTGTAACTTTGAGTCTTAAGTATGAGATATTTGAAATTGATTTATCAAATTCTCTTTTAATATTAAAAGTAATACTCTTTTAAAATTCTTTGAGATGATCAAATTATTCTCTCTTATTTCTCGTGAAGAAGATATGGATGCTTTTGTATGTGATTAAGAAAATTTTATATTTGATGTTGATCACTAAGAAATTCTGATGTTGAAGCCCTCATTTAATATTTTCTATTGTTAAAATATTTCGTGCTGCACATAAAGATCGGATCAGGTTATGAAGAGCCATTTTATTGAATAAATTCAAGCAATAAATATCTAGGGTTAGCTACTTAAGCATTCTCCTAATCCAAGATATCACAGATATATCTTTCATCCAAATAGGATTACCACCTCTATAAAAATTCAAGGGGGGTTCCTATCCTCGTCAGGGTATCGTTTCATTCTTAACAAATTCAAACATCAATAGGAGGGAGAGGGAGAGTGTGTGTGAGAAAGAAATACATAGGGAGGGAAGGAAAAAGGGAGTGAGAGAGAGTGTGACACTGGGGGTGAGGTAGGTAAGGGGAGACAAAGAAGGAGAAGAAGGGAGAGAGAGAGAGAGGCAAAGAGAGAGATGGGGGAATAGGTGGGGAAAGACAAAGGGAAAGAGGGAACAAGGGGTAGAGGAGGGAGAGAGAGAGGGAGAGGGGGAGATATAAATTGAGTGAGAAAGTGATCAGTTCAGAGAGAGAGAGAGAGAGAGAGAGAGAGAGAGAGAGAGAGAGAAGAAGAAGATAGAGTGAGGCAGGAGTGAGGGGGAGAGTAAGTGAGATAGAGAGAGAGTTTGGGAGGGGGAGGGAGGGTGATACAAATCAAGGGGGATATATGGGTAGATGCAAGAGAGAGAGAGAGAGAGAATGGGGGAGAATAGCAGAGGGACGTGGAGAGAGAGAGAGAGAGAAAGAGAGGGAAATAAGGAAAGAGGATAAATGGGGGGGAGAGATCGATAGAGAGAGAGAGAGATGGGGGTGGATAGAGAGTTAAAGAAAGATAGGAAGAGAGAGGTAAAGAGAGAGAGGAGAAGTGAGAGAGAGA
Source organism: Picea engelmannii (assembly GCA_009831015.1). Classification (NCBI taxonomy): domain Eukaryota; kingdom Viridiplantae; phylum Streptophyta; class Pinopsida; order Pinales; family Pinaceae; genus Picea; species Picea engelmannii. The sequence continues at coordinate 197,475 of ML785014.1, forward strand.
GAGAGAGAGAATGAGGGAATGCAAGAAAAAGTGGGAGAGAAAGAGAGAGAGATTGGGGGAGAGAGGTGAAAAGAGGGGGAGAGGGGGGGCAGAGAAAGAGGGGGAAAGGGGGGGGAGAGGGAGAGAGAGAGAAGCAGGGGGGGCGCTATTGAGGAAGGGATCGAGGAATAGAGAGAGAGGGTGAGAGAGGGAAGAACGTGGAGAGAATAAAGAGAGAGAAAGAGTGGGGTAAAGAGAGAGGGGAAAAAGGAGACAAGAATATAGGGGAAGAGGGGGAAAAGAGAGGGGGGAGACAACGAGTGAGAGAGACGGAGAGAGCGGTTAGAGAGAGAGAGAGAGAGAGAGGTAGGGAGAGGAGTCAGAGGGAGGGAGAGAGAGAGGGGTGGATAGAGAGATATTTCATGTTAACAAGAACATGTGTGTGTTCCTATTCTTAATAATTTACATGCACTTTAGGAACACATGCACGTTCCTAAATTGCACGTGTTATTTTTATTTCAGTTTTTTTAGGAATGCACACGTGTTCTTGTACACGTGTTTCTCAGGAATGCGTGTGCATTATTGTTCTTTGGAATGTTCTTAAGTGTCTTGCTGAGTGGAGGTTTGGGATTTGCCGAACCTATCATATCAAGAATGCTTGTGTGTTCCTAGAAACACGTTGCATTCCTGCGAGTCCTGCTCACCCCGTTGTCACTTTATCATCCACCAACTTCATGCACTCACCCTTCCCTAAAACCGTAATATTCATTTGAAAGAGAATTATTGTATTCTTCAAATAACTATTTACCCTTTTATTTTAGAGAACTAATTACTAGAAAAACTTTCCATTATTAACCTCATATGTGTAATATTTCTTCCTTTTATTTTTATATAAGATCAAATTTTAATATTAATAACGTTACTATATCTAATGGGTGAGGTTTGAAATTTGGGTGGGTGAGTGTATTGTATAATCCATTGATAGTCACTATTTAGTATTAAATAAGCTATTAGAGTTAAATATTCGGTGTGTGCATGTCTTTATAATCTATTCTATTCTTCTCCCTTTCTACATGCTATTTTAAAGACCAAATATTGACAGAGGACTCCGCCTCTTAGCCAAGTCTTTCTCTTGCATTTGCATTTGGCCATCACTAACAAATCATCTAGGCATCTTCTTCATAATAGGAAATTTAATCAATGAAGATGGGCTTAGGAAATTCCATTATTGTGGTGTCAAGGGTTGTACCATCTTTGATTTTAAAAATAGGCACTTACCATTATTTTCTTATAGATATTTATTTACAGAGGAAATTGCAGTATTGTGGTGTCGAGGGTTGTACCATATTTTCCTTTAAAACTAGGCACTTAAAATTATTTTCCTATAGATATTTATTTGAAATATCCGTGAAGAATCCAAAATACCCATGAAAAATCTAGTGCAAGAGGAGAGATCAATATAGAGGGAATAAAACAATAACTTGCACCACCATAACTTGCAGAGACATAAAACAATAAGGAATTCAGAAACAAAGATTCTAAATCTGGAAGTGATTTAGAACTTACCAGTACCTACAATCCTTTCTTGCTCATATGACCTTGTTGCTTATGTCATAAACAAGAAGATACATATGTCACTTTCATGCCACTTTAGTACTTCCTTCCATCTCATAAAGGTTATCAACCTTTGTTGTCGTCATCACTACTAAACTTCATTTTGAGACTTTGAGTGCTCCACCTTGACCTGCATACTTATATCCAACAAAATCCAAAACCCCTAATGAAATCAAATTTAACTTAAGCTCAAGTACATATCTAACATCCATCAATTCTTGAACAATACCATTGAACATCCCGAGTCTAATACTGCCAATCCCAACTGTTTTACATGGAATACCATTTCCCATAAACACTACACCCTCATCAACTGATTGGTAAGAAATGAACCATTTTTTATGTGAGAATATGTCGTGGGAGGCACCAGAATCTAAATTCAATTCTTCCTGATATTGTATGATACTAGAAACGGATTAAACTTCATCAATCGTACCTAGATTTGTTGCAGTCAAAACTGCTTCTTTCATAGAGTTCTCCTCAGATTATTTTCTTTTCTAGTAGTCTTTCTTGAGATGCCTTGTTTTGCCATAGTACCATCATTTTTCTCTACCCTTTCTTCCCCTTGACTTATATCCTGGAGAACTTCTTTGATTCTTTTTTTTTTCTTTGGGTCGACCTCTAACCAGCATCACCTTTGAAGTTGAGGTTTCTTGACTAGATTTTCTCCCCGTCTCCTCGGCCAACAAATCTCCCACAACAAAGTCATAATATAAAACATTTGTTGAGAAAAAGACAATATAGGTGACTATATTATCCCAAAACTCGAGAAATGAGCACAATAGTGTAATATCCTTATATTCATCTTTGAATTTAAATTCCATACTAGTGAATTGAACTATAAGGGTATTAAAGGTATTTAAATGGTCAACAAATCTCGTACCTTATTTCATTCACAAACTATATAATAGTGTCTTCAAGAAAATTCTGCTCATCAAGGACTTCGTCATACACAGACTTTCCAACTTTCTCCATAAGCCTATTGTTGTATCCTCTCCGACGATATTAAACAGAACTTCATCTTCGAGACATAAAAAAATGGTACTGAGTGATTTTGCGTCGAGTTCTTCCCATTCCTCATACTTCATGCTTTCCATTTTATTTGTCCTTCCCTCCAATGCTTTTTGCAACCCTTGTTGCACCAACAGATCCCGCATCTTGAGCTTACAGAGTTCAAAGTTGTTTTTTCCACTAAAATTTTCCACTTCAAACTTTGAAATCTGCATCTTTTCCATTAGCTCAAATCACCCACACCACTACTAAATAAGATTGATATTTTGATATGGAGGAATTAATCTTCTAATTCAAAAAATGGATCCTCAAATAATAAATTAGGTTCAGGGTTGAACCAAAAAAAGGTTCTAAATAATAAAAAAAAATCATAAATATATAAGTATTCCTTAAAACCTTTTTACATCCACCTCACATAAATCCTTTAAAAAATATATTAAACAAAAAACATCTTCCATTCATTTATAAAATTGATCTTTTGTATACCTCGTGCATACCATGCTATATCACTCCATGAATACCAAACATACCAAGATCCCAACCAAAAACTCGCTCTTTCACTGGGTTGAACAATCAACACTCCCCCAAACCTGACAAGTGCGTTAAGTGGAGGATGCTCTTCAACCGTGATGCAAAGCGCGTCTGAGACACTCCTCTCTCCTTTACAACGCTCCTTGGGATGTACGACAGGCACGTCTAGGTAGAGAAAATTCAGTTTCTGAAGTGTGGGAGTGGGGGACACTCCTCCATCACTCCTTAGGGAGAGTCTTGGTATGAAATAATTCTCTTTTGTAATGAAATCATCTTCTAGCACTCAGATCCAATTTCCACACTCAACTCTGCTCAACTAGCTTGGCTCACCTCACTCTGATACCACTTGTTGTGCAGCGAAAGCATAAAACACACATTTAAATGGAACAAATACAGAACAGAGAAATCAACAATCACACAAAAAATAACACATTGATTTTACGTGGTAAAACCCTATAGAGGGAAGCATCCACATTACATCAGCTAGACCAGGATTATCACTTGAACTCTCATGGTCTTGCCTCTAGGGGCATACATAGATTTATAGCAAATATTCATAATTTATTAAACTGATTACATTAATGTGGATCCAAAAATTGGATGATTTGTTCCAACAAGAAACTAATTTATAGGAACAACTAAATCTATTAAAATCCACAAAATCATGGAAAATGGTTGGCATATCTCATTTTAAATGCTTTAGTGTACCTAGGGAATTTTTTCAATGTTATATTATCGAGGGTTTCCTATCGAGCTCCAAAATCTAGGGTTTCTTATAATAAAACATTGAGCTATATTATCTACGACATTGAAACCCTAGTTCTTGCAGTAGTTTGCATATACTATAATAAAACATTGAGCTTCCTATCGAGGTCCAAAATCTAGGGTTTTGTATCGATCTCCAAAATATAATATAGCATTGCACTGTAAAGGGTTTCGTATCGAGCTCCAAAATCCTCATGATGATAAGTCTTAAAGATATTGTTTGTAACATTGTTAAGTACTTAAGATTGTGCGCCTTTTTTGGGAGTAGCTTGATCATGGGTCGATTGTATAGGGTTGTGATATATGTTTTTAGATAGAAAAACTAATAATTATCCTTATTAGTCCCTTCCCTTCGAGCTGAGGGACTATTAGTAATCAGCTTTCATTCTTCTATTAATACATACATGCAAATCAAGACAATTTAACTATTTTAACCAAAGTTCCACCAGACTCATACAATTTTCTAACTTACATTTCTTTTTTTAGACAAAGTTTTTTTGTTTGAGGTCTTATTTTGCCTCATACCAAGACATAAAGCCACATTGAGCATCTAAACCTTGCATTAAAACACCTTTTCTTAACAATTTTCTCTAAAGTGAAGTAATGCTAGAAGTAAGCCTAACATTACTTCTCTAACATTAAATGTATATTTTTCCATAGTAATCATTTTCCTACTATGATCTTGAAATATGATTTTCACTAAAAACAATGTGGTGGCTATAAGTTCAGTGGAAATTTGTCTATAATTATGCTCGACATGCAAGCTCTACCATGCTCCTTTTCTCCTTGTGTTTCTCTTATCTTGTGCCTTTCATTTTCTCTGCCTCCCCATGAACTTTGCTCTAATTATTCATTTGGTTCAGCAAAATATCATAATATCATTTTTGTGTGGTTGTTCATGAAATTTCAAGTGCATGTTGTTGTAGGCATAGAGAAAACACATAATAATCATATGCACAACTAGTGAAAAGGAAGAGGTAATATATATACTTCACTTAGATGTATATTTTTCTTACCTCATTTTCTTGTGATCTAAACCCGGGGGTGATAAGTTTCCAATAATTGGTTGATTATGTCACTCCTTCAAAAGGGTCAGTTATAGATCATTTTACTTGAGCGATTTGAAATTAAAAGGTAAAGTTGAAGTCTTATAGGCTTGAATCCAAATTGAATCAAAATCTCTTAAGTTTCCTTATGTGTTATATGTCATGCTTGCATTTAATATTCTATGTGCAGAAATTCATGGAAAAGAAACATAAGAACGCAATACACATAATGGATATGACACTTCCCTTGATAACAAAGTTCACCCGATGTGGGCTACGTCTTCGGGTCATGATCCAAAGATTGACCTCTTTATTCTCCTTGTTGTAATGATGTCTCTCCTTTACAAGTTGTAAGGCTAAAGTCCCTTTTTGGTGACGACAACAAGAGATCGGAATGTGATCAGGAATGTATACAAGATTCACAAGTTCTCATGCTCATGAGGCATCCATGTTGCTGACATGGACATCATTCCCACATACTCAATACATAAAACTAGGAAGAATAAAAGATGACCCCCATCATCATGGAGCCATAAAGTGCCTTGTATATGTTGCTCACATCCAAGCATATATATGCAGCCCATACAAAGATCCCAAACTACGAGATTTAGAACTACTTCGTTGGCCACTTATCATACAAGTGCCACAATTTCTCTGTCACATGTAACTGATTAGTTTGATGTGGATGAAGAGAAGAAGAGAAGAGATAGAAGGAATAAGTTGATCTTGTTGCCTTGTTTCAGCCTCTCCATACTCCTTCAGACCTGTAATACGCATGCTATGCTACAACATTTAATGAAAAAACGACATAATGAAAAGCATGCTTACATTGGCTTCTCCAAAACTTATCTTGTTGATTTGAAGCTCTGCTGCAAAAATAGACCTCGCCATTAGATTCACGTCACCGAATTACCTAAAAATGACTATCAAATTGTCTCCATCGGACATAAGCACCTTCAGGCCGCCTCTGGGATTTTGTCTCGATTTGTGTGCAACTCTAAAATTAATGCATCAGACTGCATTGAAATATGTTCTTTCGTATGGCCTCATACAGACTAGGTGCACGCTTCTTCTCCAATGTGCATTGGCGAAATTTCTTTTATAAATAATAATTTGGGCGGATTAACCAACAAAGGTGTTGTCCAAATTGGTTGGTGTGCATGTGTTAAGGCTCTAAGGTAAGGGGAGGTCCCGGGGTCAAGCCTGCAGGCCTCCACATTTTGGTTCACTGTTATAACTACTGGATAAATCTGGCGGTGGTTCTATCTTGGAGGAACTAACAGATATAGAGGGACCTCCGCAAGATTTCGCGGCGTCCGCTATTATATATTTTTTTGCAAATTCAGTCACATGACTTCATTGGGAATTTTGGGGGTGCCACGTGGCTCCCTCTAATTGGGCCACATGGCGCCCATCTATTGGCCCTTATTGTCCAGTCACCTGCCATGTGGGCATGAAATCATTTCCTTGTTGGCCCAATCATACGATGCCATGTGGTGCTTCTATAGGAAGCCACGTGACTGTACATACTGTCACATCACCCTGCCATGTCACTGTACGGACTGTATAGACTGCCATGTGGCACGATCCGATTGGTCCACGGATAGGCCCAAAAATGCCAAAACTAGATGACACGTGGTAGCCTCTGGTGCTGCCACATCATCTTTATGATGTCATCATGCCACATGTATCCTTCCTTATCCTACCACGTGTGTTGTATGGATGATGACATCAGCAGTATTGATGTTGACTCATCCCCCACTGATTGGGCTAGGTTGACCAAACTTTGACCGTGAATATCTTTCAATTCGTAACTCCATTTGGTGAGCCATTTGCGTTGTTGGGAAGCTTGTGATGCACTCTTCGCGATCATGTCATTGTTACTAAGTTTTGGGAACTTAAATTTTTTCCCTTTCTCTGCCTGCTGAGGTCATTCTGAGCCTCCTAGGAGACTTCTGAAACTTCTGTGATGTTCCCTAGATCCATCCGGATCACACCTCCCAACTGAAAGGACTTTTAGTCCCCAAAAGTATTTACATTGTAAGTTTCAAGTTCATTGGACTTACAATAAGAAACCCATACCCAAACTACCTCACAAGGCCTAACAATATCAATGTGTGCCATAAAAGAAGTGATACCAACAATTATCACTTTTACACAATACCCTTCTATGGGGTCTGAATCGCAACATGTGATTTAGAAATATGGACACTCTCGACTAACTCAAGGATTTTCCCCATTCGCTCAGCCATTATGCATAACATGTCCTCTTTATCGAGTTGTCCTTTCTCTGTTAGTTGGTCTTCTCTTAGTGGTGGATTTCCCTGCAACACTTCCTGACTGGTTGTCTCCCTCGTAGGTTTCTGCCTAGTCTTACGGTTCCTCTTTGGACGTAGATCTGGATGTAATTCCCAACAAGTGGCCTCATGATGTCCATCTCTGCTACAATGGTTGCAGTAGCCTTTCTCCTTCAGAGGTGCATTTCCCCTGCTCTTTTTCATGTGTAGAAAATAATCTGGCATCCTTGTCCTTCTCTTAGTTTCTATAACCTTCCTGCACAAGGATTTTCTCTTCCAACACGGAGATAGTGCGTGGTTATTCAATCCACAAAAAGTGCATCGTCTTTGATGCCACAAGCTATGGTTTATATGATTAACATGCTTATAATCAAATGGCATTTTAGAGTTTCGATATTTCTTATACCTCGGTGATTTTTATCTGGAGTCAGACTGGCAAGAAGAGTTGGCCTCAACTCTGCCACTATGATGCTCATCTCTCCCAGGAGATGTCTTGAATCCTTGATCATGAGAAGATGTGCTCTCGGCCTGCACTGAATCAATTTAATATCCTGATGAACTGTTAACCTCTGGAGTCTCAGTGACTATCTTGGGGTATTCTTCCCGAAGGGTTTTGGATCTTTCTCCAACATCCTTTGGGACATATCCTATTCTGACATATTGAGGTCAAACTACTACCTCGATGGGATCCACAATACCTTGGCCATTGGTTCTAAGGCCTCCTCCTTCGTATCCCATTTTTCTCATCAACTTTAACTTGATGCAAGAAGCATGTTGTCCAAGGATTTCAAAAGAATCATTACCATTGATCAAGAAAGGAAATACACATGGTTTATTTACCTCCATCTCAAACTGGGACTCTTGGTCTAGTTCTTGAGATGTGTCCAATTGTTCATGGTGAGAAGGATCAATGGAAGATACTTCAAGGAATCCTCCTTGGTTTCTAGATGCATGTAAGTCATCTTCATTTGCTTGAAAAAGTTTGCATGAATTTTCACTGTCATGCTCGTACCCATAATTGGTGAAGTTGCCATGGTAACAAGATGGTCGTATCACCGTCTCATTCATAGAACCTTCCCCTGTCTGCATATTCATGGCTTGCAACTGCTCCTGCAACCTTTGGTTCTCTTCTTCTGCAACATGCAACAATGTCTTCAGTCCAACATCCGTTGCTTGAAGCATTTGGTTGAGCTCTTGAAGCTCATCAAACCACAATTGTTTTGGTGACCTTCCATCCTTGGCTTCAACACCTGCAATCAGTATCAAGCCTACTCTGATACCACATGATCTAAACCTAGGGGTGATAAGTTTCCAATAATTGGTTGATTCTGTCACTCCTTCAAAAGGGTCAGGTATAGATCGTTTTGCTTGAGCGATTTGCAATTAAAAGGTAAAGTTGAAGTCTTATAGACTTGAATCCATAGTGAATCAAAACCTGTTTACTTTCCTTATGTGTTATATGTCATGCTTGCATTTAATATTCTATGTGCGGAAATTCAAGGAAAAACAACATAAGAACACAATACACATAATGGATATGACACTTCCCTTGATAACAGAGTTCACCTGATGTGGGCTACGTCTCCGAGTCATTCTCCAAAGCTTGAACGCTTTATTCTCCTCGTTGTAATGATGTCTCTCATTTACAAGTTGTAAGGCCAAAGTCCCTTTTCGATGACGGAAATAAAAGATCAGAATGTGATCAGGAATGTCTACAAGCTTCACAAGTTCTCATGCTCCTGAGCCATCCATGTTGCTGACATGGACATCATTCCCATATACTCAATACATAAAAATAGGAAGAATAAAATATGACCCCCATCATCATGGAGCCATAAAGTACCTTAGATCTGTTGCTCAGATCCAAGCATATATATGAAGCCAATACAAAGATCCTAAACTACGAGATTTAGAACTTCTTCATTGGCCACTTATCATGCAAGTGCCACAATTTCTCTGTCACATGTAACTAATTGGTTTGATGTGGAAGAAGAGAAGAAGATAAGAGATAGAAGGAATAAGTTGATAGTGTTGCCTTGTTTGCAGCCTCTCCATGCTCCTTCAGACTTGTAACATGAATGTTATGCTGCAACATTTAATGACAAAATAGAATAATGAAAATCATGTTGACATTGGCTTCTCCAGAACTTAGCTTGATGATATGAAGCTTTGCTACAAAAACAGACCTCACCATTATATCCGCATCGTCTAATTACCTAAAAACGACTGTCAAAACGTCTCCATCGGACACAGGCACCTTCAGGCCTCCTCTAGGATTTTGTCTCAATTTGCATGCAACTATGCAATTAATGCATCAAACTCTATCAAAATATGTACCATTGTACGGCCTCGTACTGATTGGGCACGCACTTCTTCTCCCCCTTGCATTGGAATAATGCGTTTTTTAAATAATAATTTGTGTGAATTAACCAACAAAGGCGTTGGTTGAATTGGTTGGTGTGCATGTGTTAAGGTGCTAAGGTAGGGGGAGGTCTCGAGCTCAAGCCTGTGGGCCTCCTCATTTTGGTTCGTTGTTATAACTGCTGGATAAATCTAGCGGTGGTTCTATCTTGGCGGAACCGCCAGATATAGTGGGACCTCCACCAAATTTGGCGGGGTCCGCTATTATATATTTTTTTGCAAATTCAGTCACATGCCTTCATTGGAAATTTTGGGGGTGCCATGTGGTGCCCTCTGATTGGGCCACGTGGCACCCAACTATTGGCCCCTGTTGTCCAGCCACCTACCATGTGGGCATGACGTCATTTCCTTGTTAGCCCAGTTGTATGTTGCCTTGTGGCACTTCTGGAGGAAGCCACATGATTGTACGAACTGTCACGTCAACGTGCGACATCACTATACGGACTACCACGTGGCATGATCCGATTGGTCCACGGATCGACCCAAAAATGCCAAAACTGGATGACACGTGGCAGTCTCTGTTGTTGCCACGTCTTCATGTTGAAGTCATGCATGCCACGTGTCTCCTTTATGCTCCTTCCACGTGTGTTTTACGGATGTTGACGTCCTCCGTACGATGCTGACTTATCCCCTGTTGACTGGGCTAGGTTGACCAAACTTTGACCGCAAATATTTTTCAATCCATAACTTTGTTTGATGAGTCGTTTGGGCCATTGGGAAACTTGCAACGTGCTCTTCACGATCATGTCATTTTCACTAAGTTTTGTGAACTTTCATTTTTTTCCCTTTCTATGCCTGATGAAACCATTCTGAGCCTCCTATGACACTTCTGAAACTTCTGTAATGTTCCCTAGATCCATATGGATCATCCTGCAATTCTTTTCTTACCCCATATGGCATGCAATTTTTATGTGCAAAGAAAGAGAAACTTCATATTTCTGCAATTTTTCTGTGCAAGGAAAGAGAAGAATGAGAAAAATCCTTATCAGATCCATATCTCTATTTTGTGGAAAATTTGCAATCTTGAAAAAGAAAAGATTCCTTTCTCTAGTAAGATTCTAACTTATATATCTATATACTCAAACTCAAATTAAAACATTATTTACCATTACTGGTTGAAAGATATGAACAAGTTGCAGGTTATTATTATTATTCTCATGAAAATGGCTCTCCAAGGTATGCACATTATGCAGAGCAATTTACCTTCAAGTCCAATTCTGTTTTTTCCCAGGTGTTATGAGGCATATAACATTTGCAAGAGAGGGGAAGGAGGGTGAGATAATCTTAATATTGTAGGAAATAGAGGATGAGAATGAATACATGATGGATTGCACCAATGGTGACGAAGCTAACGCAACGGACGAACAAGTCGTACAATAATTTTCCTTCCCTTGCCTGAGAGAATATTAATATTGCACGCAATAGAGGACGAGAATAAATACATGATGGATTTCACCAATGGTGATGAAGCTAACTCAACGGATGATCAAGTCATACAATAATTTTCCTTCCCTTTCCTTTGATATATGTAAATCGTTTCGGTTTTGTCTTTCATTACACTGGTGGCTCTAAATGGTGTTGTTGCAGCAATAGAGAAAACACAGAATAAGCATATGCACAACAAGTGTAAAGACAAAGGTAATATCTATACTTCACTTTTTCAGCTCCTAAGCCATAAGTGATGTCCTATGGATAACTGTAAAGAACATTACTAATTTCAGCAATCATAACAAATGCTTGGAATGAAATGCAGTGTTGCACAAGGACAATCTCGAAAAGTTCATGTCCAAGCAAAGCAGGTCCTTATGTAACACTATATGATATTTATTGATTGTTTATGCCAGTAGATAATTAGACAACTATCATAGTTAAACAAGACAGCTATCAGTAGTAGGTTGCAGGCTCGAACCTTTGTTATTCTCCAATTTTGAAATTGCAGTCTTCATTGCAAGTTGTAGTAATTTTACTTCAATGTTGCTCACGTGCCTCTCTGGTTCATGTCAGGGAGGCACTATTCTCTTCCTTGCAAGTTGCAGTACTTTTACTTCAACTTTGCTCACATACCTGCATTTTATTCAAACGAGAAAAAGATATAAGAACCGTTGTTTAAGAATTTTGATCGAGAATTAAATGTAGATCATTTAAGATCCTCTACATACAGATGTTTCAGTGTCTTGACTTTCTCCACAAAAGCCTCCTACTCTGTCTAGAACCATGCTATGAGCTTCTCAGAACTACCTTGAAGTAGAAGAAGATCATTTACCACATTTAAAAAAATGCAGATCCAACAGATAGCGATGGATATCTAGAGTCCACAAGCGAAAAAACACCTATTCCTAGGTGCTTATGCACTGAATAAACTGATGGAACCATTGTCTAATGAACCTCTACTAAATTTCCTCATGGCTGGCTCCAACTTCGCTCGGACCCCTCGCTTCGGGGACAACCTACATGTGAGACAATTGTATAGGGATACCGATTATGGAATAGGTGGAAAGAAATTTCACACATGTCGAGACTATGCATGGGGTGACGTGTGAAAAGTCATTAGATTAAAGCTATTTTACACATGTCGAGACTGTGGTTGGAGGGTGACGCTTGAAAAGTCAGAAATCCACTCTTTGGAGTGAATACCAAAACCAATTTAATATAAATAGGAAATTAAAAATTGAAACTCATGGAAAATGGGATAGGAAGACCCTCGTACTTAGAACGAAGAAGTCGGTATTGTCTGCGAAGTCCTATTGATTGTTAAGGCATTATCAGTGCAAAAGGCCTCACCAGTTTCCTGGATCAAGGTGTCCTTTAATTGATTTGATAGATATTATCTCAATGTTGCATACATAATATCCAACCCCTTTTCAAAACATTTGAAGCCAAAAAAATATGCAATTAGACAATTTACAGTCAATGAATCAACCTTCCCATGTGAACCCATAAAAAATGTACGTTGACAGTCACATGATGAATATGCAATGTAGAATATTCCTTTTATATACAACATAATTTGGTGCACCTTAAAGATCTCAAAAGACACTAAGAGTGAATATCAAGTCCAATGCACTTAATCTAGATTCTGAAATGTCACTCCAGATATTCACATTCCTTTCTAACTGAAAAGACACTCCAAATGCACAAGATATCATGAGAATATCAAATATTCGTTTCCTTAACCAATCAACCTGAACAGGGATGAGAGCCAACATACTTTGATGCTCTGCTTTTTTCAACTCAGTGGCATCCATGTAACTTGGAATCGATGCACTACCTTGTAAAGCATGTCCAATATGGTCACTTTTAACAAACCCAAATCAACAACATCTTCTAGTAGACTTATGCTCTAGCACAGGAATATCAAGCTCATTTTTGGTGGTCAGGTCTACACTGTCATCCTTGATGGGTGTAAAATCTCCATTTATAACTGAAGAAACCATCCTTTGTTGCAATGAGGCATCGTCTCATATAATTCTTTTAGTGGGACTCGTTTATTGTTAAGCTGGAGATATCTCCTGGACAATTGAGAGTATGTCATCAGGGGCTACGTGCTAAGTTATATTCATAGAGCTTTCTCTTGCATACTGCATGCTAAGTTGATCGGAAATAGTGTAGCTATTACCATAAGTTGGCATGGATAAACAGTGATAAGAGTATCATCATAATACAATATGTAAAGCAATGATAATAACTTGTTCCCAATAATTCAATGAATTGATGTGACTAAAATTTGCAAGGATGTTTGATATCACATAAATTTAATTGGTGAAACCCCACATGATCTTTTGATGTTTTGTTTCTATGGAACAAACGGTTTTCATGCACATCGAGGAAAGTATTTTATTCCTTCTTGACATGGACTTGTTGCTCCACAACCCCACTTGTTTTTTTTATTGGTTCCAGCATATTATAATTCAAAAGAATTTAAGGTAGTGTTATTCAATTCTTAGAAAAGGATTTTGGCGAGGTTAAGGAACAAAGATTCTCATAAAGATAAAGATAAAAACGTAAATGTAAACTATTGTATGTTTGGGAAAATTTGATGATAGCCAATTTTACTTGTCAATATAATTTTATAACATTATGAAGAATTAATAAAAAATTACAATATATAAGAAGTTAATGATGTTAATAAACTAACATTCATTTTGTAATTACCTTTTATTTTGATATAATCCAAAATTAATCAATGTTTTAAATTTAATGTTATTGTTTTTAAAATATATAACTTTTCAAAAAAATGTTTCAATGGAATACTTCATTATCTTTTGGTGGAGTACACGAGAACACAATTTAATTTAAAGAGATAAGAGAAGGAATGAGAGAGAAAAGAAATAAACGATATTAAAATAAATATTAATTTTATGTAATTATATTAAATATAATAAATATTAATAATGAATTATAATAAATAATATTTAAAATAATTAATTTTAATATTATTGTGAAATAGGTCAAAAATAATGTTAAATTTTTATTTTTTTTTATAAAAAATGAAAAACACATATTGATCATGAATTATAATAAATAGTATTTGAAATTTTAATTTTAATATTATTGTGAATTATTAAAAAAATAGTGTTAAAGATTTTTTTTTTTTTTATAGCAAATGAAAAATATAGAAAAAATATTTCATTTTGATGAAATAAGTGTTGATTATTATTAATTTTTGAGGTAGCAATAATATGACATTTTGTTTCCCAAGGAGAATGTTTTTCGAGAGGAGGATGAATGCTAGGGTTTGTATGACAATGCACATCTAACCCTGCAACAACTAAGCGTTCTCTTCAATAGTAGGCACAAACATCAACAAAACCGACTCGACTAATCGGGTAGCATGGATCTAGAGGGGGGGTGAACCCCCTCATACTGGAACATAGACGCAAGTGAAAAAGAAGGATCTTGAGCGAGGCAGTCGCCATTTGAGTCATCGCCTCATCTTCAAGAGCGATTCTTGCAAGATGAACAAAGCTCTGGAAAGGATATGGAGGTGGAAGAAGAAATGTCTCATCCAAAGGCATCTCGCACTTGGGAGCCAGGGAAATGCATTCCCCAAGAAACTAAAGCACCAAGATATGTGATCATTTCTGCTAGAGTCGGGGAACACACTCAGTTCATGAAATACCATGCCACGATCACAAACTTTTTAGGGCTATGGCCCTCTGAAAGAGACCTCACATGATGGACCAAAACTTGGTGGAACCCAAAAGGGGACTATGAACTCCAGCTCATCTCAAAAGGATTCTTCATAATCATTTTCTACAATATTGAATACAGGGATCGGGTCTTCGAAATGGCCCATATTTTTTCAACTCGGCAAGGTTATATCTTAGATTTTGTATAGAACACTTCTGCCAAGAAAAAGAGGATTTCTCTTTTGTACCGGTCTGGATCTGCCTCTACTCCCTTCCCCAGGAGTTCTGGATTGAAGAAATCATAATGGGTATTGACAATACCCTAGGAATATATGTGAAATCCTTATAAGAAACAAAACATAGATGATATACATCATATGCCTGAATTTGCGTGTATATGATCATCTCCAAAGCC
Source organism: Picea engelmannii (assembly GCA_009831015.1). Taxonomy (NCBI): domain Eukaryota; kingdom Viridiplantae; phylum Streptophyta; class Pinopsida; order Pinales; family Pinaceae; genus Picea; species Picea engelmannii. The sequence continues at coordinate 212,683 of ML785014.1, forward strand.
TTTTCAGGCTTGGTCACCATAGAATATCAATATGAAGACTGGATACAAACTATAGACTATGAACACATACCCTTTCGTTGTCGAAAATGTCATGAGCATGGACATCTCTTCCATGATTTTCCCCTCAATTCCCCATTGTGACCCGCAGCAGAAGAAAAATCAAAAGATGGCTTCACACAAGTTACAGGTCACAAAACAAAACCTCCAAAGAAATTCAGTCAATGGGGTATCTAAGAAGATCCCCGCTAACAACTATTTTCATGTTCTAAATCATCTATCGAATGCAGAGGAAGTGGAAAATCCCCATAAATCAGGAAACCCATGCATTGATAAAGGAAAATCCAAATAATATATGGATCGATTTTTAGAGAAAAGCATCATCCCCAGTTCCCTTGCTTAGATGGATGCACGAAAAGACATAGATGAAGGGGAGGACTATAATGTGCATGGATGAACAAGAACTCGCCAAAATAGATCTGGAAAAAATGGAGGATTCTTTCAACAAGAAGGAACTACAATCTCTACCATTTGAGAAGCTTCGAAAAGTCCACAAAGTTTTCATAGACTCCACAATAGGTGGCACTTCCAGGTTGGGTATAAGCTCAAATGCCCAAAGAGGGTAAGTGATAAGGACGTAAAATGACGCAACAATTGATTAAAGAGGTATGTCACTTCATGATCAACTCGAGATAGATCCAGCGTCTCATCGAGGGTTTCTTCTCTCCCCCACCTAACTCTTAATGATGAAGATCATCACATGGAATGTAATAGTTCTAAATGGAATATCCAAACAGAGGATTCTTCATAATAACATCATGACATAGGATCCAAATATTCTTTTTCTACAAGAAAAAAAATGTTGGAGGCACTGCAATTTCATCTACAACAACTCAAAAGATGCAACAAGAGGACTGGAAATCCTCTGGAACCCAGCCACGGTAATTGTTGATCAAACTTTCTCTAGATCTAGTACGTTTTCAGCACACTATCGTTCCCCTGGTTCCAGCAAAAAAGGTGTTCTCAAAAAATATTATGGACCAAAAAATAATCAGGAAAATGATCTATTCCTAAACAGTCTCTCCTATCTTGGAAGACTGATAGGAAAAAAGCGATGGATTCTTCGAGGAGACTTTAATATCATCCTCACTCTCGAAGAAAATATAGGGGGCTCGAGGCAACTTGAAGAGGATATTGATAAGTTTTGGGACCTCATTGATCATCTCAATCTAGTTGATATAGAATCCAGGAATGGAACCTTTACTTGATCCAAAAAACGATCTAGAACCCAACAAATTTCCTGCATACTTGATCGTTTTCTCATTTCAAAAACATTGATGCTTTAGGGACCATCAATTGAAGCAAGAATACTCCAAAAATCAGGATCTGATCATTTTCTAATACAATTGTTGATTGATAAAATAGCTACGACCAAATATAATCCTTTCTGATTTGAAGTTTTTTGGCTAACTCATCCTGATTTCCTAGAACTCTCCCAAACCTGGTGGGCGAATGCAAAAATATCACATGGCTCACGAATGTACAAATTCCAACAAAGACTGAAGAACTTCAAGCAACATCTTCAATATTGGAATACGATTTTTTTTGGAAACATATTTCAGGTGAAGAGGTCTTTGGAGCAATGCCTCAAAGAAATCCAACAGGAATCCATTTTGCAGGGTCACTCGGATACATTGAGAAGGGAGGAGGAACTTCTTAAACAACAACTCGAGGAACGACACAAGTAGGAGGAAATCCTTTGGAAAAACAAATCTAGAGTGCAATGACTCAATGAAGGGGAAAGGAATACAAAATTATTTCACTGCTCCGTGATAAACAGATGATACATTAATCATATCACGAAGCTTGAATATGAATAGGGAAAACCAATTATGAACCACGAGGGATTACAAAATGAGTCGGTAAACTATTACAAAGAGATTTTATTAGAACCACCCATTGATCGAACCCCATCCATCAATAGAGTAACCTAACACATTCCATCCCCTATTACACATGAGTAAAATCAAGCACTAGTGAGGCCAATTACTTTGGAAGAGGTGGATTAGGCTGTCAAGGAAATTCCCCTGGGAAAGGAACCAAGGACAGATGGCTTCACAACAGACTTATTCCACTTTTGTTGGTCGAAGATAAGAGAAGAGGTATCGAAACATATGGAGTAGTACAGGACTTCGGGGAAAGTGTTCTCGACCCTCAACACTAATTTTATCACTCTAATTCCAACGGAAGAATGAGTCACTCTTCCGAAGCAATTCCAACCCATTGCACTCTGCAATGTAATCTACAAGATAATCACCAAAGTCATTGCTCTCCGACTCAAACCCATCCTCCCTTTCATCATCTCCAAGTAATATTCGGGCTACGTTGAAGAGCACCAAATCATGGACAGTATAATCTTTGTCCACAAAGTGATCAAGTTGCTTAAGGCCATTCATACCCCAAGTATGCTCATTAAGCTCGATTTATCCAAAGATTTTGATTTCCTTCGTTGGAAGTATGTGTGATCTCTTCTTTAAGCTTTTATTTTTTGCAAGAAATGGATCCTTTAGATAATGAACCTCACTTCTTCTATTTTTTTCTCTATCTTGGTTAATGGAGTACCCTCCCAACCTTTTTCTCCTTCCAAAGGTATTTGTCAAGGGAACCCTCTATCCCCCTTTCTTTTTTTCATCATGGCAGAAGTCTTGGGACGTTATATCACAGCTTCTATAGAGGATAGATCTCTTCAAGGTCTCCCTTTACATGTCCTGTACCCAGAGGCTTCACTCCTACTGCATAGGAAGCCACCAAGCTCAAATCTATCATCTCGGACTTCAGTGAAGCCTCTCACACAACCTTCAATTTGGATAAATCCCATCTTTTCTTTTTCAACACTCCTCCTCCAGTCCAGCGTCACATGTCTCGACTTCTGGGTATACTCAGGAGCTCCCTTCCATCCAAATACCTTGACATTATTTTATCTAATTCATTTTCATGTAATATTTCTTGGTATTCTCCTCTCCTCTCCCTTTATAATCGCTTGAACACCTGGAATTTCAGATCCTTAAATCTTTCCTCTAGACTGGATCTCATCAAAACAATCCTACAAGTTATCCCTACCTATCCCTTCTCAGCCCTAGCATCCATGCAAACTGTTATTAAAACCACACAAAATTTGTAGATGAACTTCCTATGGCATGGTCATGATCCAGGCAAAAAATGGGATCTTGTTAGCTGGGAGAAATTTTGTAAGCCAAAGTCCATTGGAGGACTTGGCCTCTGGGAACCTGGTCGATTGAATAGCATTATGGGAGCTAAAATATGGTGGTGTTGGCTCAAGTATCCAACCGAACTATGGTATATTATCTAGAAGAAAAAATATCCCCACAAATCACTAAGGCACAATTAATTAGATTCAATGATTAGATCCAAGGATATACTATTTGGAATTCTTCTTGGTGCAATCGACCTCTCATTCAGGAGCATGCATTCTAGGAAATTTGGGATGGTCAGAATGCTCTATTTTGGATAGACTCATGGAAACAACTACCTTCATTTCATTCCTTGGATAGAATGTGCCCCATCCAAATCCACATGCAACACTTGGAGCCCGTCAAGGTAGCGAACCTATGGTTAAATGTTTCACATCATCCCCCTTGGAAGAGATGGAAAACTCTTCCTCATAACCTCAATACTCCTGGGGAATGTGACTTGCAACCTTGGCATATAATTGTTGCCCAGAGGAAAATTCGTATCAGGTATGGATCATATATTCTTTGTTGGGGACATTCCCCCTTAGGTACTTTCACAATCAAAGAGTCCTACATCCTTAAGGAGACTTTCTACATCCAACCAAAAGAGAACATTTGGAACATTATCTGGAGATCAAAATTATGGTTGAAGGTCTCTATTTTTCTCTGGCTCATGGTACAAAATTGAATCCTTACCTGGGATAATCTCAGAAAACAAGGGTTCATTGGACCATCGATTTGTCACCTCTTTCAGCAACATGAAGAGTCAATGAAGCACATATTCAATCAATGCTCCATTTGTGGGGATATTTGGGATCAGAATTCTCATGTCATGAGGACAACCAACAGAGCAAGAGAAAACATTATAAACACCATTGAGAACTGGGGTACAGAGGCTTATAAGAATCCCATTTTAAACAAGATATGGAGGCTACTACCAGGCTTCATTGTCTGGTAGCTATAAAGAATGAAACAAGCGTATCTTCCACTCCCAAAATTCTCCCCCTTCTCACATCTGGTCAAAGATTTTTGGAAATGTACAGGAAACCATCCATGCACAACATTGGACCCAGGAAGACCTCTCTTGCAACCCTCAAGAAATTCTCATCATCTCAAATTGGAAGCTCAAATTACATGGCACTCCACCTAGTACAACCCCCCATCCCAACTCCCTTTCCCATATCCCCTCCTCTTGGCACTGACCCCCTCTTGGTTTCTTCAAGATGAACTTTGATCGTGCTTCAAAGGGAAATCCTGGCCCTATGGGATTCATAGTTTTCCTTCGGGACTGTATAGTACAAATCAAATACATATTAGTTGGACATATGGGCTATGACTCCAACAACTTTGTAGAGCTTTGGGGACTCATAAGAGGAATCCAATTAGCTTCCAGTCTCAATTTTAATCATCTAATTATTGAAGAGGACTCTAGAGTGATCATCACGCTTGCCACCAAAATCAAAATGGGACTGATCCTGTGAAATTATCCCCAAGTTGGAGCCTTCTTGGTCCTCTTGAAACTTTGCACACTCTTATTCATCCTTCTGTCACCCTTATCCCCTCTCATGTGAGACGAGAAGAAAACAAGGTAGATGATGAACTAGGTAATGAGGGAGTCTCTTCTGAAGAAAAGGATATCATGATTGAGTCTTATAACCACCTGATACCACCACTATTGACCCAATGCAAGGAGATTGCACTCAAAAATTTTCCTCCCCTCGATGGGGTGACAACTGGCACACATGCGTCGTGGGAAGTTAATACTCCCTACCACCACCCTTCCTCTCTGTCTATTCAACATGAGTAGCATTCAATCTAGGATGATGGTAGTCCCCCTGCATAATGCAGAAGTTTTAATGGTTTGCGCAGAGCGAAGGTTGAGGTCTCACAGAGAAGTTACGAGGAGGTTGGGAGTTGTCAACTCGGTCTTTATGGAGATTTTCACTATCAACTCGACTATGTTTATGGATGTAAGGCATGGATATTGTCATTTTTCTCTGGTATGGCTGTTATTTTTCCTCTCCCCTGCTGTTTTTTTCTCCCTCCTATGGCCTCCTCCCCTTCTAACAGTCATTCTCGCCCCAGACATTCCAATACCGCATGAGAGGGACAAACTGAAACATCGGTCGTATTATTACATTTTTGTGGCTAGACATCGTCGACCTGGTCTCTCCCTTGCTCTAATTCTACTTCCCCTCTCAAACACAGGCCATGTTTGTCCTTCCTTAGATATTTACCCATCTTATGATAAAAACTAGGTGGAAGACGATAGTGCCATGGCTTATGTCAAGGAAGAAATCCCTTTGTTTTATCCTCAAGTACCTCCATATTCTTTCATGTTCTCTGCCTCAGACCTTCAGGCTCCTCCTCACAATTCTGGCGGACAGTCTCAGGCAGTCGACCGTGCATCAGATATGGAAAATTCTCTGGTTGAGGAAGAGACCCCTCTAGCTTGGTATGATGAACGAATTCTGACGAGAACTGAACCTGTATGTGAGCCTCAACTTACTGAAAACTATGTGCCAGAGGTTCCCAACACATTTTTTTTCTCAGAATAACACTTGCAACTTATCTTTTACATGAGAAGGGTTGTGGTCGATCAACTTCACAGTCAGAATATCCTTTGTTGTCACCTGAATGATCTGTTTGATTCTCTTTCAGGAGATCTTGTCAAGCGTAGATGCTCGACTTGTTGTCAACTTTATGTGTTCTCTCCTACACATCCACAACCTCCTAGTGATGAAGGAAACCTGGGTTTGCCTAGTGTTTAGTTTTTTTTTATGTTGCTATCCATCACTCTTAAGAGCGACCATAGTTTCAACTATCTTTTGGACTAGTTTTGTTTTCCAGTTTTTCTCAAACATTAAAAAAACATGAGTATTTTCTCTCGATGACCACCTGTTGTGGTTTCCATATGTATGGCAGAACAGGTGGCAAGTTTAGCCATCTGTACTAATATGCAAAACATTTAAAGTAATACAATTTTACTTTCAAAAAAAAAATATGACATTTTGTTTATTAATATAATCTAACAAATTGTATATGAAAGTATTTTGTTATTAATTTGATGATGATGATTAATATTCACTAATATCAAATTGGTCTATTTGACCTTAAGAAGGTAAGAAATTACTTGGAATCCTTTGGAATTTTATTTATGTGCTCGAAAAGCATTAAGAGAAGCATTCTAATTTTGTTGATTTAAAATGTCATGAAGGTTGGTAGTGTGACAATTTTTTTTAAATTGAAATCTAATCTAAGTATATTCCTAACATTATAAGAGAAATTTATTTTCATCTTCAACCCTCTTAGTGTGACAAACATGACAAACTCTTTCATCCAAAGATGTTTTTGGAGTTGACCAACGCCCACTTTCACTATGGAGTTCAAAGAATTTATTCTTATTTTAGCAATGTTTATTTTCTTCTTTTCACTTGTCAAAACATAGAGATACTTTTGATCTTCTATATTAGGGTTGGTAGGCCTCCTTATAATAGCTTAATTTTAGGAAGCATCATGTCCTCCATGTTGTTTAACTTTGTTATACATTAGGTATATGATCATAGCCATGTTTTCAATGGCGGAAAGGCTTTCCTTTGTGAGAAGGATAAGATAGGGTGTATTTTATTTACTTTTATATTTAATAATAATATAAATATTGAATTGGAGATAAATTGTATATTTAATCTTGTAATAAAGAGATATTTTCTATGATCACAAATTTGAAAAAAAATGGTATAGTTTTAGACAATTTTGATAAGAATTTGATATATTTTTAGGCATGAGTAGAGTTTTATCATGATCCAAGGCCTATGCATGGTGAAACAATGGCCATAAAAACTTTATCCAATTTTAAATAAATGCTAAAAAATTAAATGAGATTAAAAATTTCCATTTGAGTTCAAATCATTTTCTTAAAGTGAATATTTATATATCATTAATGCAAAATTGAAGTTCATAACTCTTCAATGATTAATAAAAACAACTACATAATACGAAATTCTACATCCAATAAGTTTAAAGCTAAATATAAAAAGATTGTGAAATGATTACTAATATGAAGATGAAATACTATAATCATAATGATTTGATCAATGATGATCAAATTTTTCTTTCAACATAATAAACCTGAAAAGATAAATGAAAATTTTGAAAATCAATCATCTTTCCAAAAACATTATGAAATAAAGAAATAAATACAAATTTGTAATTAAAAAAATTAGGATGAAGATCATTTCCTTAAAACATGCTAAATTTTAATAATATAAAATATAAATTACTTTTTAACTCTTTGAGACAGTGGATTTTGAAAATAAATTGTGTAACAATAATAAATAATAAAATTGCATTTAAAACTGACCATATACCTATATAATATCCAACCACATTATAACGCCAATACTCTCATAGCCAAGTTTACTTGACCAAAAATAATCTTGATAAAACAAAACTACCACACGTAATATTTTACAATTTCTTTCACATATCATGAAATTTGATACCACGATGTCAAGCGAGTTTTCTTGTTGAGCACAAAAAACTTGGAAATAATGGAGCAAGTGTCACTTACAAGAGTCAGTTGTAAGAGATAGTTACGTAGATGAACTCTATTAGTCAAGAGTCAGTAGCGTAGTTAAACTTTACTTCACTTAATGTAGATTTTTGTTTTTTATGGTTTGATGTAACCGACTAAGTAAAGTAGTTTCCTATATAATGATGTAATCAGTCGTCATTCAATAATAGAGATTGTGAGCGTAGCCTCACCTGTGTGTGTTGTTTCACCTAATTCTAAATTGATATCAGAACGAATTAGAGATTCGAGAGATCCAACTCTCTGAAGCGAAATCCGATCTCGAATTGATTTTTTGAAAAATCACCAACTCTCCCCTATACAGTGTTAAAAAGCGTTGACGCCATCACACTTACGAAATAAAAAATTTCGGACCCCTCACGCTCCCATTGTGTGCATTTAAGGGCGTTAAGCGCTAGCGCTACCCCGTCCATTCTAGAGGAGCGCTGACAGCCCTGACTCGCGCTCTCTCAGTGGTATTACACGAGCGCTAGCACTCCCATTCATTCCCCAAAGGAGCGTTGACGTTTTTTTCGAAAAAGCGTGTGTTTGTTGCGAATAGAAGGAGAGGGGACGTAATCCGTTATGAGAGAAGCGAAGAGGGGACGTAATCCGTAATACTTGTGACCGTTTTGCTTTGGAATACGTGAGCTTTGTGGAAAGCTGAAGTTTTTTTGGAGTGTTGAACAAAGGAGGCGTGGAGAGTTAAGTTGCATCCTCCTCCTCAATTCTTTGTGCACGGTTTCTTATTAATGCACACGATTTCTTTAATCATTAAGGTTCTTTCTCATAAAACTTGAGTTGTTTTTTTTATTAAAGTGGGTATATGTGTGCATGCCACAATTTCCTAAATTTCTTATGCAAATAAAGGATTATAAATCGTGAGGTGGAGTGGAGTTATGAATGGACGAAGGTGTTTTTTTTCCATGAAGCGTGAGTTTTCTTATTAAAGTGGATGTATGTGTGGATGTATGTGTGAGGTATAAACTTTATGTGGGATATTAAAGTTTATTACACTGGATATTTTTGGGGATATTAAACTTTATGTGGGATATTAAAGTTTATTATAGTGGATATTTTTTGTAAGAAAATAAAACATTTTTGAATTTGTAATTCTAACTGGAGATTGAAGAGGTTGAGGGGATCTGAAGTGCACTAAATCAGGAGATCTATTAGAGAATTGAGATAGAGTCGGATCGGTGGTATCTGAAGGCAGAGCGACGAAAAGTTGCATATTCTTGGTGATTCAGTTGTAGATAATATATTGCAGAGATGGTGTATCCGCTAGCAGAGACCTACCTCAATGAAGCCAACAAGTTAGATGGCTCGAATTTCATTAACTGGAAATTCAAGATGCAGACCCTGATGGAAAGCTATGGTGTCTAGACCATTGCGAAATGAGATGAAGTGAAACTTGATGTGGTTGCTGGTGTGACGGCAATGCAGATCCAAGACTGGGATAAGCGTGAAAACAAGGCCAAGGTATTGTTGTGCATGTCTGTTAAAGATAGCATAATTCAACATATTAGAGAAGCTAAAACTTTTGATGCAACGTGGACAACGCTTAAAGCATTGTATGAAACTAGCAACACAAATCGCATTTTGTTCCTGAAAACTAAATTGATAGGCATTAAGATGGATGGAAATGAATATGTTAGTTCATTTTTGGGTCGCATTAAAAAGGTGAAAGACAAGCTAGGAAATATAGGGGAAATTGTTTCCAGCACTGATATGGTCACTATTACCTTAAATGGGATGCTATAAGATTATCAGATGTTCATAACATGTCTCGCAACAAGGGAGAAACCTCCTATTTTTTGAATAATTGACAGGAATTTTGCTGCAAGAGAAAGAGAGGCGCAGGAATTTGAAGCCTCAGAATAAATATTTGGCACTGTGGTCAATAAGAGATCTGCAAGAGGGCGATCAGGAGAAAGAGGCAGAGGAGGAAATTCATTGAAGAGAGGCAATTCATCGCAGAGAAGACAATCTCCAAGGCCAAATCAAGGTATACAATCTGACAGGAATGAGTCAAAGAGTTGTTTTTATTGTGGTCGACCTGGACATATTGTTAAAGACTGTCATAAGAAGAAGAGTGATGAGGCTAGGAATAAACCTAGAACACTTTCAGGTCATTATGTAGAAAAATCTTCAAATCATGATCTCAGATTATTTATTGCTAGTGATGATATTGATGAACCCCCGAATTTTGATTCACGGGATATTAGGTTGTTGGTGTCTAACACTACTTTATCTGTTGAAACAAATGTTTCTGATGCCTGGTTTGTGGATTCTAGAGGATTAGTACATATGACATGTAATAAGATGTGGTACACGAATTTTAAAGAAACACATAATGGAGCCAACATATATCTTGGAGATGACCGCGCTAATCAGATCAAGGGATATGGAGACATTCCTGTAACATTTTCGAATGGTATTGTTTGTCACATTCGCAATGTAGTGTATGTGCTAGGGATAAAGAAAAAATTGATCTCTGTGTCCACCATTACAGATCAAAACTTGAAGGTTGAATTCTTCAAGAATTATTGCATAGTGAAGGATCTACTGGACCAATTCAAAATTGTTGCAACGGGAGTGAGAGCAGGAGGCCTATACAAACTTGATGTTACCAATAAAGCACAACACGCAATGACTTCTGCAACTATGCCAACCGAGATTCTTTGGCATCAAAGGTATGGCCACATCAATCATCCTGATTTATTGTTATTACAGAAAAATAATATGGTTGAAGGACTTCCCATGTTAAAGAATGAGAATGTTGCTTGTGATGGATGTGCATTAGGAAAGATGCATAGAGATGAATTCCCCTCTAATCCTGATAAGAAAAAGAGAGATGTGTTAGATCTTGTACATATTGATGTTTGTGGGCCTATGCAGACTAGGTCTTTAGGAGGTGCATTTTACTTTCTGTTATTTAGTGATGATAGCATGAGATACACATGGGTTTATTAGAATAAAAAATGATGTTTTTGAGTACTTTAAGGAATTCAAAACCATGGTGGAAAAGCAGACAGGAAAATCCATCAAAATCCTTCGTTCAGATCAAGGGGGAGAGTATAAATCAAGTGACTTCATCAAATATTGCAAAGATCATGGAATAGTACAACAATTTACAGTGCCTCACACTCCACAGTAGAGCGGAGTCACTGAAAGGAAAAACAGAACTCTGGTAGAGTGTGCACGCAATATTATGAAAGGTAAGAATCTCTCGAATGCATTTTGGGCTTAAGCCATAAATATTGTAGTTTATTTAAAGAATAGAAGTCCAACAAGGTGTCTTGATAATGTCACTCCTTTCAAAGCCTTGTATGGTTCCAAACCTGCACTTCATAATTTTAAAGTATTTGGGTGTAAGGCTTTTGCTCATATTCCAAAGGAGAATAAGAAGAAATTGGATGCTAAAGCCATTAAATGTATTTTCATTGGGTATTGTTCTAAATTCAAAGCATACAAACTGTTTGATCCTTCTACTCACAAAGTATTTGCAGGTAGAGATGTATTTTTCCATAAGCAGGAAGAAGGAAATCATGACAACAACAGTCATGAGGAATGGCATAGATTTCTTGATGAAGGAGTTAAAGAAGAGAAGCAGCAGTAGCAGCCACAACCGCAGTGACAACAACAAAAACAATAAGGACTCAGTGATATGGACACTTCAGGCAGTCACAGTTCACCTAGAGGCGAAGAAAATTCTTCACAAAGTGGGGAGGAAGATAATTAGTTGAGAAGATCTTCACGACAGGTTCAACTCCCTAAGAGGTATAGAAACTATGCCCTAATGAGTATCATTTCAAATGTCATAGAACCCATGATTTTTTATGAAGCAAATGAACATGATGAATGGAGAAATGCAATGGAGGAAGAATATGAATCTATAATGAAAAACAATACTTGGGAATTGATTGAATTGCCTAAACATAAAAATCCCATTGGATGCAAATGAATATACAAAACCAAGTTTAAATCAAATGGTAGTATAGATAAATATAAGGCTAGATTGGTTGCAAAGGGATATTCACAAACAAAAGGCATTGATTATGCTGAAACATTTGCACCAGTAGCTAAATTGAATACTATCAGATTGTTAATTGCTTTAGCTACAAAGTATCATTGGAAGCTACACCAATTAGATGTTAAATCTGCATTTTTGAATGGTGAGTTAAAGGAGGAGGTTTACCTTACTCAACTTGAAGGGTTTGTGGAACAAGGGCAAGAACACTTAGTGTGTAAGTTAAAGAAATCATTGCATGAACTAAACCAGGCACCTAGGTCATGGTATGAGAAGATAGACTCTTTCTTTCTTCAACGGGGTTTTATGAAGAGAAAAAGTGATCCAAATCTATATACCAAATTTGATGAGAACGGGTATATAGTATGATTTCCTTATATGTTGATGATTTGCTAATTACAGGAAATGCGGAAAAATTAATTGATGAAATCAAGGAGCAGTTGTCACAAGTTTTTGAAATGAAATATCCTGGTGAGTTACACTACTACCTAGGTCTTGAAGTTTGGAGAAATACAGTCCAAACTTTTGTTTGTCAAAGTAAGTATGTCAGAGAAGTACTTAAGAGATTTAAAATGAATCAGTGTAAATCTTCTATTGTTCTCATGCAGCAGAATGTGAAACTTTCTTGTGATGATGGTTCGAAGGAGGAGAATGGCACTATGTATAGACAGGTGGTGGGTAGTTTGAATTATCTCCTGATATTGCATACTCTGTGAGTGTGTTAAGTCAGTTTATGGAGAAACCTCTAGAAACCCATTGAAATGCAGCAAAGGCGGTACTCAAGTATCTAAAAGGAACACTTGATTATGATATTGAATATAATGATACATCTGATGTTGAGTTGACAAGTTACTCAGATTCTGATTGGGCTGGCAATCTGGATGATCGAAGATCAACCACTAGATATGTGTTTGGCATTAGATCCGGGATTGTTTCATGGAGCAGTAAAAATCATCCTACTATATCTTTGTCTTCTACTGAAGAAGAATATAAATGCTTGTGTGCAGCAACTTGCGAAGTTGTTTGGTTGAGAAGACTTCTTCAAGATGTTGGAAAAGAACAAAAGGAACCTACAATGATCAAATGTGATAATCAAAGTTCAATCAATCTTGCGAAGAATCTATTTTTTCATGCAAGGACAAAGCATGTTGATGCTCAGTTTCATTTTGTTAGAGAAAAGTTGCAATCAAATGAAATAGCTCTTATGTATTGTAATACTAGTGAAAATGTTGTTGATATTTTCACTAAGCCTCTTGGAAAGATTAAGTTTGAGTTGTTTAGGGAGATGTTAGGTGTAGAAATCAATCCATTCTCCATTAAGGGGGAGACTTGAAAATAATGGAGAAGTGTCACTTACAAAAGTCAGTTGTAAGAGATAGTTACGTAGAAGAACTCTATTAGTCAAGAGTCAGTAGCGTAGTTGAACTCTACTTCACTTAATATAGATTCTAGTTTTATGTGGTTTGATGTAACTGACTAAGTAGAGTAGTTTCCTATATAATGATGTAATCAATCCTCATTCAATAATAGAGATTGTGAGCGTAGCCTCACCTGTGTGTGTTGTTTCACCTAATTCTAAGTCCACTCCCTTGCATCATGTCATAATCAACATAAAGGTGTAGCTTGGACAAGCTATACAGATTATTGGTTTCTCAGTTTTGAGGTATCTTGAGAATATGTCAACTTCTTCCATGATGAAAACCATGTCTTGCAAAGATTGTTGGGTTTTGAGGCATCTTGAGCATCTAGCATCTTTGGCAATGATGAAAACCATGTCCTTCTAAGTGTATGGAAGATAATCCCCATGGGACCTGAGTTTAGCACATGCATGTGTAGCTAGTAATATACCTCTATTCTTCCCTCAACGTAGGGATGTCATTATTGGAAGTGTTTTATTCAGTGGTTCAGGTTTTAGAATTGGTTGAGCCATTGATTATATGGGACATG
>ML785014.1:279001-314983 GCA_009831015.1 Picea engelmannii
TTTTACTTTCTAACGTTTATTGATGATTTCAGCAGAAAAATATGGATCTATTTTCTCAGACACAAGTCTGAAACTTTTGCAAAATTCAAAGAATTCAAAGCAGAAGCTGAAAAATAGAGTGGCAAATATATCAAAGCACTCAGATCAGATGGAGGAGGAGAATACAACTCCAGAGAATTTACAAATTACTGCAAATCACAAGGCATTATCATGCAAGCAACAACAAGATATACTCCACAACAGAATGGAATGGCTGAAAGGAAAAATCAGACAATAATGAATATGGCAAGAACACTTCTTAAAGAGAAACACTTGTCAAATACTTTTTGGGCTGAAGCAGTAGCATGCTCAGTTTATCTCTTGAATAGATCACCAACCACCAGTCTCAAGATGAAAGTTCCCCAAGAATCATGGAGTGGGACAAAGCTCAATGTAGCACATCTAAGGACATTTGGATGCATAGCATATGCTCACATACCTTCCGAATTAAGGAAGAAGCTTGATGACAAAAGTAAGAAATGTATTTTCACTGGATATAGTGAAACATCTAAAGATTACAGGCTTTACAATCCAATCACCAAGAAATTAATTCTCAGCAGAGATGTACAATTTCTGGAAAATCAATTCTGGAATGATTCAGAAAATAGCAAATGGGCAGTCAAAATCCATTGTTGCCAAGTTCTGAAAATGCAGACATTTCAGGACAACAAGTACCTCAAACTGCTCTTCCAAGATTGCAAGTACAAGGACAACCAGATAACTCACAGGATAACTCAACTTCCAGCAAAGAATCATTCTCTGAACCACAGAATCAGAGAACTCGAAGTTTGAGAGAAATCCATTAGCAGTTGGATGACTTTGAGCAACACAATCTTTTTGCTTTAATGTCATGTCAACCTACATCCTTCAAGGAAGCAGCTAAGGAGCCACATTGGGTTCAAGCCATGAACCAAGAAATTGACTCCATTGAGAAGAACAAGACATGGGATCTTGTTGATCTACCAACTCACAAGAAGAGTATTGGTGTCAAGTGGGTTTACAAAACTAAACTCAATGAAAAAGGACAGATTGAAAAGCACAAGGCAAGACTTGTTGCCCAAGGATTCTCACAACAACCAGGTACTGATTATGGTGAAACTTTTGCTCCAGTAGCAAGATTAGACACTGTCAGAACTCTATTGGCCATAGCAGCACAACACAAATGGCAAGTATACCAAATGGATGTCAAGTCAGCATTCCTAAATGGTTTTTTAGAAGAAGAAGTATATGTCGATCAACCACCTGGATTTGAAGTCCAAGAGCACCCAGCCAAAGTATATTGGTTGAAGAAAGCCTTGTATGGCTTAAAGCAAGCTCCAAGAGCTTGGTACAACAGAATTGACACGTATCTGATCAAAACTGGTTTCAGCAGAAGCCAAAATGAGCCAACTCTCTAGACCAAAACAGATAAGCACGGTAAAATTCTAATTGTATGTTTATATGTTGATGACATGATCTACACAGGAAATCTTGAGTTAACAGATTTTAAACATGCCATGCAATCTGAGTTTGAGATGACAGATCTTGGCATAATGAAATATTTTTTAGGGATTGAGGTTAATCAATCAGCCAAAGGCATTTTTGTCTGTCAGCAAAAATATGCAGCAGACATCATCAAAAGATTTCGCATGGAAGGATGCAATCCAACAGAAACCCCCATACCATTAGGCACAAAGTTGAGCAAGAATGATGAAGGTCCTATAGTGGATTTTACTCTATACAAGAGTTTAGTAGGCAGTTTGTTGTATCTTACAGCAACTAGGCCTGACATTATGTATGCAGCCAACCTTGTTTCTAGATTCATGGAATCACCAAAAGATTCTCATTGGAAAATGGAAAAACGAATTTTGAGATATGTAGCAGGAACGCTACATTTTGGTTTATGGTACACTAAATCTGATTGTAATCAACTCTCTGGTTACACAGATAGTGACTTTCCAGGCAGCCTAGATGACAGGAAAAGCACATCAGGATATGTTTTTCAACTGGGCACGAACCTAATCTCATGGGCATCGAAGAAGCAGCCAATTGTATCAATATCTTCTGCAGAGGCAGAGTATGTAGCTGCTACCTCAGCTTCATGTCAAGCTATATGGCTGAGAAGATTATTGAGAGATATGTCACATACAGAAAAGGAACCAACTCCTATATTTCGTGACAATACATCAGCGATTGCTTTATCCAAGAACCATGTGTTTCACAAGAAAAGTAAACACATTGACACTCGGTTTCATTTCATATGCGAGTTAGTCAATAATGGGGATATTGCACTACAATTTTGTGGTTCTAGAGATCAACTTGCTGATATTTTTACAAAGCCACTAGGAAAGTCAGTATTTGATTTTCAGAGATAGCACTTAGGCATAGTCAGTGCTGATGATTGTAACTGTTGAGTCTAAGAGGGAGTGTTAAATATATTGTACCCTCAATAGTCTGACTGTACACTGCCAGCTGTACTGGACAGTTGTACTTTCTATTTTTGTTTTGCTTGAGCATATTTAGCTCAGCCATTTCCCATTACATTGTAATCTCTTCACAACTTTCGTTATTGTACTTTTCTCAATACATTTGAATATATTGTTTTCTGTTCTATTCTTTCTCTTTGCATTTCTTGCTTCAGAATTTATCAGTGGGCTCCAAAGCAGAGATAGGTAATCAATGTATAGTAGCGGCGCCAATAGTAGCGGTGGCCCAATTCACCAGGCAACGACAACACTCTTCACCTCATGTTCATGAGGAGATTGAACGCCTTCAAACAAACAACAGATCCAACGCTGTTATACACCAATTCTCTCAACCAATGGTATGCGGAGAAAGTACACTGACCAGCGCACCTGTCCAACGATCCAATTTTAGCAGCGATAGCACTTACTCCAGAGATAGAAGCGATCCTCGATCTGTTTTTTAAATCCTCGATGCAGCGATATCAAAAAGGCAGTTGCAGATAGCAGAATACAGGGAAACGCACATGTGAGACAGCAACGTATGGTCACTCGTGCACCACAGCTCCACGCAGCGATAAAGACACAAAATCTTGCACAGAATAGAATATCCACGCAGTGATACTACTCCATGCAGCGATCACAACGCTCTTGCACTTCACCAGTTGACGGGCACTCAACAGCGCTGGTGTAGCTCTGATACCAACTTAAAATCGGAGAAATTACACAGCGGACAGTGAGAACACAAGGGCTCACAGAAGTGAGACTCCGCTCACTCAGTCTATATCATACTTTATAAATTGTGTAGATATTTATAGGTTAGGATAGCCTCTAATATCTGTGGTGAAAACTACTCAAACACTATTTTAGTTTACAATAACTAGCATAGCCACTTTGCTGTTGGTGAACGTTGCGATGCTTTTTCTCGGATAGCTGAAAACACATAGATAGCTGAAATGCAAATAGAGCTGAGGAAATCTAAAAGTTAATCTCAAATGTGGTAATTTCAAAGATTAATGAATTAAACTTGGTAATGATATGGTGGTACCAGTAATTTCTTAATATGATTAGGTAAATGTTAAAAAGTAAACAGGTTAACTGATGCATTAAAAAATACAAGGAAGTTATGAAAAGTAAATCACATTCATTGATTTGGGAGGACGACTAAGAATATGCCAGCATCTTCAATTGTTAGCCATCAAATTAGAATTTTAAATTAAAAGGTGATTAATTGTACCCATCTCCAATAGGTATACACCTTTAGACTTAAAAATCTCTTCTAACAATTTTCTAAATATAACATTTCACCATTATTCTGTCTCAGGCGTAAAAATCTCTTCTAACAATTTTCTAAATATAACATTTCACCATTATTCTGTCTCACAGAGATGTGCTAGACTTCCGTTACACAGACATGTGGTCGACTTACGTGTCAAATTGTTAGCGTTTAATTCGTTGGAACTAAGCTCGGCATTCACCTACCCGTGTCCTTAGCAAAGAAAACTATTTCCCTTTCCCTCGTACTTACGTTCGTTCATCTGATTCGGTGGGATGCGAAACATTCAACCGAGCTCATGCTTTTCAGTCAACACGCTTCCATTTCACATGTGAAGGCAGACAAAATAGAAATTGACAATCTTAGTCTATAGTTGAAACGGGATCCTTCTCTCCAATGAACACTGTTGTCTTTTCCTTTTCTCCCCTCTAGGTAGGGGCGGCTGTTGCCTGATAGAAGACTAATGCCGGTTGATCAGAAGTTTATTTTCGTGTAACAGAATTTCTTTCAAGGAAGGAGGAATGGTTCTTTAAGAAGAAATGGTGGTCTTTCACAACTTGGATTTCATTCCTCCATTTTCTAAATCGTCGTGGAGGAAACGAATCATCTGGGTCCCCATTTTGGATGCCCTTTTTTTCGACAAATAGCAAACTTTTCGCCTGTACAATCTTAATTACCTCCCTTGCTCTGTACACACGGCGTTGTAATACTGCTGTTACTTATATTTTGCATTTTAATTCATACTGGAAGACTGTGTTGACTATGTATTCGATCACGCGGTTTCACATGGAATATCATGGCTCCCCAATCTTTCGACGTTGACGAGAAATTTTTGGGTGTCACACAGAAAGCAAAAACTGCGAGCGAGTGTAATGAAAAGAACATATCCAGATGGGGATTTGTACAATTCCACAGAAAAGCATGATCTGCTGACAAATATTACGCGTGATTTGATCTGGTAGAAACTTGTATTGGTTACGGTTTAATTTTTAGTGACGGGAAGTGGTATTGGTTACTGTTTATTTTTATAACTTTTGAATGACTTTCAGTGCGTGACTTACTTTGCCTTGGCACCAACTTTCGGGTGGTTTGTATGGTTTATGCTTTGGAGATCCCTTTCGCAAACTTGACCACGCAAACTCCAAACATTGTTGCTTAAGAGTGATCGAGTAAATCTGAAAAAGACATGAGTTTCTTATTTATTAATTAATTGATTCAATTTTGTTTTGTTTGCTATCAAACTAGGTGATACTAAAATATTAGATTTCAATTTCAAAAGATTTGTTAGATAAACAACCTTCATTACTTTTTAAAGCATCAAAATTATGGTGAAAAATAAAATTCTAAATTTTTTTAGTTGATTGTTTATTTTCTTAGACAAATTCAGTTTCAATGAACATTAATTATCTATCACTTATCATTATTTTTTAAGACTTATTTAATATATTATACAAAACTAAAAATATAATAATAATAAATTTAAGTCTGGTTAAATAATAATAATTCACAAATAAAACTATATAAAAAACAATCTAAAAATAAAATTATATCAATTACTAAAAAATAAAGTTGTAGTTATTGGGCAACATAAATTTGTATGAAATCACAATTTTATGTTGTTTAAATTAAATTTTTGAATCACAATAAATTTAGTCTGCTGAAAAACCCCTAGGATATTCCAATTATAAATAATTAACCACTCAAATAAACTAGGACAAAAATAAACAAAATAAATATATTTTATTTGGTATTATAATTTATTCATAATTGTTTCTTAATATTCTAAATTTATCTTCACTAATCTATAACCAATTATTTTAAAAAGGAAGCTGAAACTTCAATTTAGAAAATTCATTTTAACACCAAATTTAAAAAGGAGGATGAAACTTGAATTTCATTTTACCATCAATCAAGCTTCATACAACAACTAAACCATCTTTCATGGTATCTACTAATATCCTTTAGACCTATGATATGATATGTTTTTTTTGGTCTGAATTCCACGATATAAATTTGTATGAAATCATTATTTTTTTTGTTTAAAGTCCATTTGAATAGATTCAATATCCCGAAAAACCCAATAGCACTAAGATTATACAAAAATAATTACTCAAATCTACAGATCTAACAATCATTTCATAGAAAGTTTAGACCACTGCTATGATATACATTGTTTATGTTTACAACATTAATGATTATATACTATTTTAAATTAAGAAATATAAAATTGGAAATCAAAATTCCAATGTAGAAGGTGGTGTTAGAGTTTTAAAATTTGTGTTTTAATCTTTTATGAGATGAATTTATTGTCAGCTAATATCCATGTAATCAAATCATAGGTTAAGATGAAATGATCGATGTTAGTTGGGAGGTTGATATGCGTTTATTTTATTCACACGTGAACATCACCAACACGTCAGGGGAGATGTGCTCACCTCGGGTTGGAGACCACTTACTGATGTCGACGAACTACAACCAGATCCCAGAAAGAAAAGGGAAGACAGAAGAGAATCGATTACATAATAGCTTGCAATAGTACGGCACAAAAAACCTTGAATTTCGTCCTTCGCAATCATAGTTACGGGTCCTGGTCCCACATGATGATAACATTTCTAATTTGTATGTTGGACGATGAATTCAGAGTCTTGCCCTCATTGTTATTATTCCATGTCATAAGCATAGAGGGACTATAGCGATCAATAATGCATTGACTACATATTAGTTTGTCCTTTGACCCAAAATATTTGCACAATACCTATTGTTGGAGCTATGGAATTAAAAGCACATAACATATATGTACTACTCTGATTGGATAAGAGATTGGAGGTCTTATTTCCAGCTTTGCTATTCCCAATGTACTATATGGCAACATATCCAAAGTTTTTCTCATAGACAATATTTTTTAATCATATTTTTACCACTATATTGGTTGAAGGTCGATTAATGCTAGCATTAATTCGAATGTTTGTATTATCATTTTCTGCTAGTCGAATATATACGTAGGTTATGATGTGTACTGAGCATATTGAAATGTTTTGATATCCAAGCTTTGTAGTGATTGAGAATTCCAAAGTGTATAGCGTCTTTGGCAGATGTATATTTGTTGAAATGCATTGACACTTATTCTGAGATGCCTCAGTAGGCCCGAAAGCATAAATGTTTACATGACGCAACATCCTCCAACACCCCTAACAGCTTAAATGTTTGCATACCGCGAGGTCCTTAAATAGCCTGACAGTCTTAAATGTTTATGTATATATGCTTCTCGGAGTACATTTTTCCTCGAAAATTTCTATATAGTTACAGTGAATTTGCATAGTCTTGTTTTTTCACCTCCAGTTCAATAGCCATTGTATGTTTCATCCTTGTTCTGCCATTGAAGCTAGATACATTGTTTACTGGTTCGATGAGTGCTTCTTCTTCGTTGGTTTCTCGGTTGTTGCTTGTTGTTGTTTCGCTCACGATTCGACCTGCGCTTCTGCATTTCATTGTTTCGAAGTAAGTTTGGATGCCATAGTTTCATTTTGTATTCCTTGTTTGTTGTTCAGTGTTTACAGTTTGCAAGTAGAATGTTTGCTTATTTGTAGTCGCATGTTTCTTGTATGTTTCTGGTTCCTTTTGTGCTTGGGGTGCAGTTTCATAATCGTTGGAGATACATATATATTGTTCATTGGCTCAATGGTTCTTGTTGGTTCGTTGGATCCTGGGTTGCTGGATCTGTTTGTTTGCCCGGGGTTTGCGCTTTGGAGCCCTGGGGGTGTAGTTCAACTTGTTGGTGCTTTCTCACTGGTTTGGTCCTTGTTGTTTTGTTTTGTTTGATTTGGCCTTACAGGGTTGGGGTGCAACGACGGTTGTTGGAGATTTTCTTTTTTCTTTTTTTTTGGATTTTTATTGTTTGTTTGGGGCGCTTTACGATGTTCGCGCCTGCACCCATGAGTCGACATGCATTTGTGTTATTTTCCATGTTTGTCGAGGCCGATATCTATTATTCTGTGAGATTTTGCTGCTGCTCCAGTCCTGCCATGAAAGAAAATAGTTGGATGCAAAATTGTGCGAGGATTGCATGTGAAGTTACAATATCCACTATTTTTTTGTTGGAATAAAGCATATGTATGTAGGATACATTTATAAACCATGTATGGTCAGATGTGCGGATATGACATTGCATGTTCTTTCTCCTCTACATAGACTAGTGTGCGCACGATACAATTTGTGTTGTGCTTGAGATATGATATGTTCAACAAAGATTCTGCAATATTATATTTTCATGTCTGGAAAAATGTTTGGGTATTTTTCCACGGAAAACTGAGAACTTGTATCGTGGGCACAACCGTCTGTATAGAGGATAAAGAACATGGTTAAAGGGCATATCTGGATAAATTGCTAGGGAAAACCAGAAATCGTTTAACTGCGACCATGAAATTGCGTGATATATTGTCGCTTGTAATATATTTTGGGTAGGGAAAAAAAATCTACACGTTTACAACCATGGATAGAGAATCACAAAGGTTCATGTTTCTGCCTTTCTAGACTGTTCATTGAGTCAGTTTTGTTGTATGTACATATTTCTTTTTCTCTGGTGAATACCATCTTCCATTGATGTTCATAGAATTTTATGCGTTCCCACATTGAAACAAACAAAGTAGCTAGCGAAAAGGAGGGAGTCTTGACTGCAATGGTTGAAGAGGATATAGAAAGGTGCATGCTTATACTGTTTTGTTAAACTAGTTGTGTGCCTTCCTACCTTCCTATATGGTAAGTCATCTTGGTTACATGCGTCATACTAAGCTAGTTCATGTCTGTTGTGTTTGTGTTGCATTGCTACATTTAAACAAACATAATGGCTGGACAAGACGAAGGACTCTTTGGTGGGTAAATAGACCTGTTTCTTTTTCTTTTAGATGCTTGTCTTCATACTAACTTGCCTTCATGTCCATTGCATCTTCGACATTACTGCCTTGGAAAAAACAGGTTGCTTGGATAGGGAGATGACTTCTTCTGTGCAACAACAGAGGATTCTGTGGTACAATCTTCTATAAGGTATACCAAGTGTGTTGGTAAATTAAATATACAAATCGGGTGGGGGTATATAATATTAGACTTGAAAACGATCACTTCGCAGTAATGGGCCTTTCTGCGCTCCCTATTTCTACTTTTCCCATTATCTATTATCCCTTTTTTTTTTCTAATTCATCTGCTTAGTGTGCTTTCCAAAAATTCCTTCATGCGTCGGTTGGCCGACTAACGATTTGACATATGTGGTCCTACTCCTACCTTATTCCATAGTTACCCACTTTCTCGATTGCGGCTGCCAGGCTGGCAGGTTGAAGATTTCTCCCCTGGATTCTGGGGGTCCGTGATATACAGATTGGCCATGGTGCCCCGCGCTCATGCCTTGTTTATTGTTAAACATTAGTCCAGTTAAAAAATTCAGATGCATAGAGTTTTTCGGTTATTTTTGTCGTTTCGATGGACAATATACAATGCATATGCTTGTTTAGTCCTGATGTTCATCTGCACATGCTTGCATCATAAAACGTTGGACTAGTGATACGGCCATGAGCAGTCAGTCATCCTAGAAATCGACAGACCGACAAGGCCAAAGGTAAATATGGATACGCTCTGCTCTTACAATGTTAACTAAACAGATTTCCTGGGCTGTATATTCATATATGGCATGGCAGATATGCTGATGCCATCTACAATACATGGTTTGCAGCACGCAATATGTATCAACAAGTACAAGCAAGATGCCGAATGTTCTGCATGTTCCATAGACTAAGAGGCGTGGTTGAAAAATTGTGGCTCCATAGTTCATCAAAAACTATGCATGTACTTGTAGCACACAACCATTTACTTTAGTTTTCTTGTTCAAAAAATGTCACCAAGTCTAGAGTTGTAACATCAATATTGTTAATAGAGGCCTTGAACAACCACCAAAGTGGACAAGTGTCTGTCAGAGACATAATGGTTGTCTATAGCACCTACTTGGACAAGGAAAACAAAAGTAGATCCATTATGCATGCTGACATGACAGACAAGGACGCCATGATGACAGTGACACTGACTATTCCTCCACAACTTGTCCAGAAAGATGCAGAAAAGATATTGTCGTGTAATGGGATATCCATTACAAATTTTAATATATTGCCCAAAACAGTATATGACTGTGGTGATTGTGATCGAATTATTTCACTGAAAGAAACAAGCATTGTGGAAAAAATTCTCGTTGTTTGTTCATAATATTGCTTCGTCCCAGACTCGACTATTAGCCAGCTTGCACAGAGAACTGATGTTTACCCAATCATAGTGATTGGGGCTGCTATCACACTGGCGAGAAAATTTGGCTCGCAACA
This sequence comes from Picea engelmannii, assembly GCA_009831015.1. Classification (NCBI taxonomy): domain Eukaryota; kingdom Viridiplantae; phylum Streptophyta; class Pinopsida; order Pinales; family Pinaceae; genus Picea; species Picea engelmannii. Next base: position 289,114 of record ML785014.1, read on the forward strand.
CATTCTCCATATAAAGGATGGCGAGTTGGACAACGACAAGGAAATGGTACCGCTTTTCATATTCAATTTTTTCCTTTACTTTCGCATCTGCATGTATGTCGGATAAGTTACAAAAATATTGCACTATTCCATGTTGCATCTACAATTGTTCGATATGTATTCAGATTTGTTTTCGTCAATAAAACAACAATTGCGTAGAGGGCAGATCCCACTTTTGTTGTTCAAAAATATAACAAAGAAGAGGGATGCTAGAGAAAGGATCTTTCGGACAACCTAGACAACATTTGTAACATACTTGCGAGCATATATAGTAGAGGATCTGAAGAAACTATCTATATCTACAACTATTGTGCGTATACATCCACAAAATCATCCTCACTTTGCTTATAGAAATAGCCTTCAACAAATTTTTGCGCCTGTTTTATTTTTATTTTTTTTTAAAGGGGAAGGTGGGGGGGTGCAGTTGTGTCTTATAATATTCTTCAATGTATTAATCCCTTTTCTCTCTTTCCCAGGTTGAAGGTCTTTTAGTTGCAGCCAATGTGTACTTGACCCCCTTTGAGCATGTATGTGCAAACTGCAATTCCGTTGTTTCTGCCTCCACTTTAATAAGTGATGATACGATTGATTGTCTGTGATGCAGTGAAAAATGTCCATATATATATGGAAATTGCGTCAATGCTGTTATCCGAACCATGGGAAACACAACCGTGCATTTTACGGTTAGACAACCTCTATTACAAAAAGTGTTTCCTGAGTTGGCAGAGTTGTCGTATGAAACGTATCTACAGAAAAAGGAAAGCAGTGTGTACATGCTGCGCCAGCTTCGGATACAGAGAAAATTCATCTTAAATGAGGACAATGCAATTTTTCATATCATTTGAAGAAGCGGAAAAAATAAAATATATGAAACTTTGGCAGGAAACGAAAATACCTCACGTGTCCCTGTAATATTTGTTCAACATCCAAATGAATGTTCGTTGGACTTGGTCCATATCTTTGTAATCCCCATATATCGCATGGCCCCAGTTATTTCCTACTGGGAACATATATCACATCCAAAAGAAAACGAATGCGACGATGTCTTTTCTTTGTATATCAAATTGTTTGGTGCAAAGGTCGATGGGTTCTGCTCTATGGAACCTTCTGGAAACTTTCTTGCGGCATGTTTAAAGTATAGTTGGCTCTTGGTTATCTTCTTTGTCTATCAATCTGTATACCTTGGAACTTCAATTGTTCTTTAGAGGACACAAAACAATATAATTGAACTTTTTAGCCAGCTGGCACGTAGATCTGCCTGATAATTTCTATGGCGTTGTGACGCAAATGTAGTATGTGGCTTGCTTTAGCAGATTTCCTTGGTCGATGAACTTGGTCAAATTATTGTTCTGAAATAATTTGAAATCAACGAATATATAGTGTGCGAAGTGCAACTGTCCTATCATACCAACAAGAGACTCTTAAAATTCAAATTGGTCATTGTTTTTCCATTTTTGCTTATTCGTTGAACTTGGTAAAATTAATATCCTGGAATAATTTGAATGAACAAATAGTAGTTAATATTAATATTTTAGTATTTAAAAATAATGTTTTTAGATAAAGTTAGATAGGATGAGCATCCCTAAACGATTGCAATTTTGAACCCGCCAAAATTTGGTCCTTGTTGTTTTCTTTTGTTTGTTCGGCCTTGCAGGGTTGGGGTGCAACGACGGTTGTTGGAGCTTTTCTTTTTTACTTTTTTTTGGATTGTTATTGTTTATTTGGGGCACTTTATGGTGTTCAGCCCCTGCACCCATGGGTCTACATCCAGTTGTGTTATTTTGCATGTCTGTTGAGGCAGATATCTGTTATTCTGTGAGATTTTGCTGCTGCTCCAGTACTGCCATGAAAGAAAATAGTTGCATGCACAATTGTTAGAGGATTGCATGTAAAGTTACAATATTGTTTGTTTCTAAAAGTACATGTTTACTATGTATTGCTCATTTCTCTGAAAACTTTTATATCAGTGGCCTGACCAAATTGTACAAACTTCCTCGTCTAATTAAATTCTGCAATATCAAAAATTAATATTAATAATTTGGTATTGAAAATAATGTTTTTAGATATGTTAGATAGTTGATAGCGATTAACATATGTAAACAATGGAATTTTTAGATAGTTTATCGGGGTCTCTAGATGCTATTTGTAGGCCACGAAACAATAAAACCTCATTTTTAGCCTGCCAGGCCACAAACCCACCATCCAAAAAGTGCCTAAGTATGAAATAAGGAATCTGCGTATGCTGTAAAATCTCATGTCCATACTTTATAAAAGTACATGTTTACTATGTATTGCTCATTTGTCGGAAAGATTTTATATCAGTCGGTCCACCAAAATGGACAAACTTCATCATCTACTTAAATTTTGCAACATCAATATGTAATATTAATAATTTAGTATTGAAATTAATGTTTTTAGAAATGTTAGGTAGTTGATAGACATTGCCATATGTAAACAATGGAAAATTTGAACCCGCTAGCCCTCGAGTCCATTTGTCAATTTTCATATCGCAGAAGTTCGAGTGCTACTTGGAAGATATAGAACAATGAAAGTGCAATGTTCAGCTAGCCAGGCTGAGAGCCCCTGATAAAAAAAAGTGGCTAAATATCTAACGAGGGACCCACATATGCTCTATAAAATATCTTGTCCATTGTTTCTGAAAGTACATGTTTACTATGCATTGCTCATTTGTCAGAAAACGTTTATATCAGTCGCCCGACCAAATTGCAAAAACTTTCTCGTCTAATTAAATTCTGCAATATCAAAATTTAATATTAATAATATAGTATTGAAAATTCTATTTTTAGATATGTCATATAGTTGATAGGGATTAGCATCTGTAAACAATGGAAAACTTGAACCCGCTAGCCCTTAAGTCCATCTATCAATTTGTATATCGTGGAACTCCGAGTGCTATTTGGGGAACACAGAACAATGAAACTGCAATGTTGTGACTCATGTCCATATAGAGACTCCGCATATGCTCTATAAAATCTCATGTCCATACTTTATATAAAGAATCATGTCCACAAGTCCTAGGTGTTATTTGTATATCTCTGCAATTCCTGCTCATACTCAATTTTCAGCCTGTCAGGCCACGAACCCGTGAGCCAAAAAGTGCATGGAGCGCCTATCAATTTGTATATCACGGAAGTCTAGATGTTATTTGTAGGACACCAAACAATAGATACTTATTTTTCATCCCTCCAGGACACAAACCCGCGATCCAAAAAGTGCCCAAGTATGGAATGAGGGATTCACATATGTTCTAGAACACTACAAATGCAACGTTCAGCCAAGCAGCCCATGGGTCCTCCTGTCAATTTGTATATCTTGGAAGTCTGGGTGTTATTTGTAGGACACGAAATAATAGAGACTCTATATTCATCCCACCAGGCCGCGAACCGACGATAAAAAAAGTGGCTAAGTATGGAATGAGGGATCTGCATATGCTCTATAAAATTTCATGTCCATACTTTATATAGAGACTCATCTCTATAAGTCCGGCTGTCAATTTGTAAATTGTGGAACTGTAGGTGTTGTTTGTAGGACACAGAACAATAGATACTCAATTTTCAGTGCGCGGCCCAAAAAGGAACAATAGATACTTAATTTTCAGCCCCCCGGGCTGCGAACGCGCGATCCAAAAAGTGACCAAGTATGGAATGAGGGATCCGCATATGTTATAGAGAATTACAAATGCAATGATCAACCAAGCAGCCCGTAGATCCTCCTGTCAATTTGTATATCGTGGAAGTCTGGGTGTTATTTGTAGGACACAGAACAATAGAGACTCCATTTTCAGCCCGCAAGGCCACGAACCCGCGATAAAAGAAGTTCCTAAGTATGGAATGAGGGATCCACATATTCTCTATAAAATCTCATGTCCATACTTTATATAGAGATTCATCTGCGCAAGTCTGACTGTCAATTCATATATCTTGGAAGTGTAGTTGCTATTTGTAGACCACGGAACAATAGATACTCAATTTTTAGCCTGCCAGGTTGCGAACCCGCAATCCAAAAAAATGTCTGGACCGCTTGTCAATTTGTATATCATGGAAGTCTAGGTGCTATTTGTAGGACTCCAAACAATAGATACTTAATTTTAAGCTCTTCAGGCCGCGAACCCGCGATCCAAAAAGTGCCCAAGTATGGAATGAGGGATCCGTATATGTTCTAGAACAATACAAATGCAATATTTAGCCAAGCAGCCCGTAGGTCCTCTTGTCAATTTGTATACTGTGGAAGTTTGGGTGTTATTTGTAGGACACAGAACAATAGAGACTCTATTTTCAGCACGCCAGACCACGAACCCGCGATAAAAAAAGTGGCTATGTGAAAGATACCAGATATAATAAATATGAAGAACAAAAAAAAAATGCTAGAAATGGCAGAATAACAATAATATATCCAACATAATCTCCACAATAACACATAAATGATATAAGAACAACAACATAAATAACACTTTGATTTAGAAAGTAATGTTCACAGGCCTCTTCGAGGGGGAAACCTCCAATCGAGCAACGCTCTGTTACAATAATCTCCTAGCTAGGGTTTTCATACCCTCGACCCTTATTTATACTAAATATGTCTATCAAGAGAAGCATCTAGAGGAAGATCCTTCTAGAAGCGGAAGCTTCTATTAGGTCTTCTTACATCCGCCTTATTCTATTTTATTGAAAGGCCTTATTAATATTGACCTTTATTACATCTGAATATATTAATCTACCTATGTGCGGGTTAGGACCCTAACATGTCCACCCCCTTAAAAACAACCTTGTCCTCAAGGCTTGAGATGAGGAAACTGTTGCAGAATGGTAGTTGGTTCCCAAGTGGCATCTACTGGATTCGTATATTTCCATTGGAATAACACTTCCTTGATGGTTCTGTGACGCAGGTGACGCTCACGCTGGTCCAAAATTGCTTCTGGTTGTAGCCAAATGGATCCTTCTTTAGCTAACTCGGAAAGGTTGGTTTGAATTTGGCACCTAGTTCCAATCACCTTCTTTAAGCATGAAACATGGAAAACTGGATGTAGTTTCGACTGATTGGGTAGAGCTAACTGATATGCGACTTGTCCCACATGCTTGAGAACTGTATAAGGACCATTAAATTTGGGCGCTAGCTTCTGACAATGCTTGGCCTTGAGGGAAGTGTGCTTGCATGGCTGCAGTCGCAAAAACACCTGATCCCCTTCTGCAAATTGATGTTCAGAGCGACCTTGATCTTCTTGTTGCTTCATGTGATTTTGTGCCATGACCAAGTTCTCTTTAAGGGTACGAAGAATATCCTCTCGAACTGTAAGTGTTTGGTCAACCTCCTCGACCTTCGAGGTACCCGATAAGTATGAGAGAACTGAAGGTGGCTTATGTCCATATACCGCTTCAAAAGGAGTCATGCGAGTAGTTGTATGGTAGAAAGTGTTGTACCACCATTCGGATAGGGGTAGCCATTGAGCCCACTGATGTTGTTTTTCAGAAGCAAAATACCTCAGATATGTTTCCAAACACTTGTTGACAACTTCCGTTTGACCATCAGTCTCGGGATGATAAGCTGTGTTGAGATGCAATTGAGTGCCCTGAATCTTAAACAGTTCTTTCCAAAAATTGCTTGTGAAAGTTGGGTCATGATCATAAACAATAGAGTCTGGCATGCCATGAAGCTTGAAGACCTGGTCCATGAAAAGTTGAGCCACCGTGGATGCAGTAAATGGGTGTTAAAGAGCGCAAAAATGAGAATACCTGGAAAGACGATCCACAACCACCATTACCCTGGGGGAGCTGGAGCCTTGGTCTGCAATTGTTGGATCAGATGCGAACTTTTGGGATCTTGAAGCCATTTCTGGCGCACAGCTTGGAGCCAATCAGGTACAATGAAGGAAAGAGAAAAAAGAGATCCTTCTTCTTCATATTTTCGGGACAGTGCATCTGCCACTACATTGTCTTTTCCCTTCTTGTAAATGATCTCATAATCATAACCAAAGAGCTTAGTCACCCATTTTTGTTGCTCCTGGGAGGAAATGCGTTGTTCCAGAAAGTACTTGAGGCTTTGATGGTCAATCTTGATTTGGAAGCGTTTCCCTATAAGATACGGGTGCCACAACTCAATAGAATGTAGAATAACCAACATTTCCTTTTAATAAATGGGTTTGCCCAGATTCCTTTCAGATAGTTGCTTGCTGGTGAAGGCCAAAGGTCAACCCTCTTGCACAAGGACAGTGTCGATTCCTTTCCCTGAGGTATCACATTCTAACACAAAGGTCTTTTTGAAATCAGGAAGGGCCAGAACCAGAGTGGTGCACATGGTCGTCTTCAAGGTTTGAAAAGCTTGAGCAACAGTTGGAGTCCAAGTGAAAGAGTTCTTTTTTAGGAGAGCAGTGAGAGGTGTTGAAATCTTTCAGTAGTTCTTAACAAACTTGTGATAGTACCCTGTTAAGCCCAGAAATCCATGCAAGATTTTGAGATTCTTTGGGTGCGGCCAATCTTGCATAGCTTCAATCTTTTTCGGATCCACCCTGACACCATCTTTGCCAACCAGATGACCCAAGTATTCTACTTCTAAGGCACCAAAAGCACATTTAGACTGTTTCAGGAAAAGTTGGTGCTGGGAGAGGAGATGGAGAACTTGATCCACATGAGTAAGATGGTCGGTCCAGGTTTTTCTATAGATGAGGATATCATCAAAGAAAACTAAGACAAAATGACGAAGAAAGAGACGGAAGACATGATTCATGAGGCTTTGGAAGGTGGAGGGGGCATTACACAAGCCAAAGGGCATGGCCAAAAACTCATAGTGGCCCTCATGAGTGTGAAAGGCCGTCTTGGGAATGTCTTCCTCTTTCATACGTATCTGGTGACAGCCCGAGCGAAGATCAAGTTTAGTAAAGAATTGGGTGCCACTCAATTCATCGAGGAGGTCATCAATGAAAAGAATGGAAAATTTGTCTTTAATGGTCAGTTTGTTGAGGGAATGGAAGTCAGGACACATTCTCCAAGAACCTTATTTCTTCAGGACCATGACTATAGGAGAAGAGTAAGGGCTCATACTAGGGCAGATAATGCCTGCATTAAGGAGTTCCTGGACCATTTTCTCAATTTCATTTTTTTGTGAGAAGGGGTGGTGATATGGACGGATATTGGGAGGAAGGCTTCCGGGTACAAGGGGAATGGAATGATCATGAACACCGTAGGAAGGAGGGATGCCTTGGGGAGTGGAAAATGCCATTTGATGTTTAGAAAGGAGAGCTTGGAGGTCATGCAACACCGGTGGTGTTTCCGTTGCTTGAATGGCATGGAGTTGGGCAATGACACCAGAATGACCTTTTTTGAGCAGCTTTTCCATGCGATGGGAACTAATGATCTCAGGTGAACCAGCAGTGAGGCCTTGGAATTTATATTGGTGGCCTTCCTGGTCGAATTGCATGGTTAAGGCCTTAAAATCCATGAGAATGGGAACCAAAGTTCTTAGCCAGTCTTCACCCAACACAATGTCACAACCACCCATGTTGATATAAAACATATGGGATTTTAGGTGGTAGTCACCGATTTGGAGACACATTTTCACAGCGTCCTCCACATTTCATGGAACCACCATTGGCAATCATGATTTGGAAATTGTTGATAGCATGGATGTAGCAATGATTTTCTTGGGCAATGCGGCGATGAATAAAAATATGGGTGCTTCCACTATCAACCAGAATGATGACCTTTCGATGCTTGATGTAACCGATTAACTTGAGGGTTTGGGGAGCGGTAAAGACAGTGAGAGAATTGAGGGAAATGACGGGTTCTACTTCGGGAGGGTCTGAGGGAGAGGTTATGTCAGTGATTTCAGGTGACTCAGACACAAGGGGAGTTTCAACATCCTCTTCTGAAATGTCCTCAGAGATGGCCATAAAAAGATTTTGTTTCTTACACTAGTGGCCCGAGAAATATTTGTCATCACAATTATAACAAAGGCCTTTGAGTTGGCGTTCATCCATTTCAGCCCTGGTCAATTTTTAGATTTTTAATGGGGTAGAGGAAGTAGTGGGAGTGACGGGTTTAGGGTGAGGGATAAAGGAGGGTTTTCGGTTTTGAGATGATACAACCTGTTGTGCTTATTTATCTCTTTTAGTAGCCTCCACCCAATCGAGGGTCGATCCATGAGGACATGGGCCCGAATCTCCTCCTTGAGGCCACTAATAAAACACTCTCAAAAGAAAGCATCAGTCATGCCCTCTGTTCGAAAAGTTAGGCGTTCAAAGGTATATATGAAGTCTTCTACTATTCCAGATTGTTTCAACTTTGTCAAACGACCCAAATGGTTGGTGTCCATGTCAAAGCGTTCATAAAGCTCAGTCACAAATTGGGTCCAAGCAATATACCCTTGACGGGAAGTTTTTCTTCATTGCAACAATTGCCAATGCTCTTGATCTAGATGGAGAACACCATATCGGAGTTTGTCCAAGTCATTTGTAATGCCATATAAAGAGAAATAATGTTCCATTTGGGTTACCCAACCAGTGGGGTCCAAGCCATAAAATTTGGTCACGTCCACCTGCAAAAGGCGTATGTCACGTTGAAAGTGATGGGACTGAAAGGTATGGGAATGGGAGGAAGTTTCACCTTCATTCTTTGGATGTGCTTCAGAGAAATGGTCATATATAGGGATCCTAAGTTTGGTGCAGAATGATGCAAAGACAGATTCAAGCTGGGTGGTCGGTTCTTGTTTGACTTCCTCCATTGAGGACTGCATGGTTGTATTTATGGTAGCATTGATGGACGAATCGATGGAGGCAACAGTAGCACTGAGTTGTTTCACTTCTTTTTGGGTTTCTAGGAAACTAGATTGCATAGTGTTGAAGCGAGCTTCTAGGTCTTGGCTACATGTATGGGCCATGAGGATGGGTGAACTGAAAAGGGGCGGGCGAGGTAAAAAATTTTGTCGAAAAATGATATGGATGAATGTGATAAGGGTGGAGAGATGAATCCAATGGGATAGGTCTCAAATAATGGTGAAAAAAATTCCAGACTTTTTTTTTTTTTACACCTGCAGAGTTATACTCCGGTCTGAAGAATACTGCAGTGATGAAATCCCCAAATTCTTAACCAGAAAGAGATGTGTATTTACTTGGTAACTCGAACACAGTTGCACGACAATAGATTTGGTCTGTTTTTAATTTGTTTATGTTTCTGTCCCCTAAGGGTTAGGTATTCAAGGGTTCTACAGACAAGGGTTTGACCTGTGTTATAGCTCTCTGATATACATGCAGGGTCCAACAGTAGTACTCGGCCCAATATCTTAGGGCACTAACTAAGGAGGATAGACTGTACTCTTAGTCGTACTACCTGACTACCCAGGTACTAGAGAGTATATTCCCAAGTGTTGTTCTCGGTGACACTATAGCAGTCTGACGGCCGATAGGCTTATCTAAAGAGGGCTTCAAGAAATCTAGGTTGATCCGTACACAGGTGTTGTCTGATGCACTACCACTCGAAGGGGTACCAACAGGGGTTACAAGGGTGGCCAACAGATGTGCGCTTAAGAACCACTTGTAATTCTTGCGTGTATGAATCCCTCAACCGCGGGTTTATGCGCGTAACGACAGATCTCTGTGGTTTAAAGATTCTGAAATACGTCTCTACCCTGAAAAAAAAATACCACAATTTTTGCCAAGGAAAGTGCTCTGATACCACTTGCAAGATACCAGATATAATAAATATGCAGAACATAAATAAAATGCTAGAAATGGCAGAATAACAGTAATATATCCAACATAATCTCCACAATAAAACATAAATGATATAAGAACAACAACAGAAATAACACTTTGATTCAGAAAGCAATGTTCACAGGCCTCTTCGAGGGGGCAACCTCCAATCAAGCAACGCTCTGTTACAATAATATCCTAAATTAGGTTTTCATACCCTCGACCCTTATTTATACTAAATATGTCTATCAAGAGAAGCATCTAGAGGAAGATCCTTCTAGAAGCGGAAGCTTCTATTAGGTCTTCTTGCATCCGCCTTGTTCTATTTTATTGAAAGGCCTTATTAATATTGACCTTTATTACATCCGAATATATTAATCTACCTATGTGCGGGTTAGGACCCTGACACTATGTATGGAATGAGGGATCTGCATATGCTCTATAAAATCTCATGTCCATACTTTATAAAGAGACTCATCTCCGCAAGTCCCACTGTTGTCAATTTGTATATCGCGGAAGTGTAGGTGTTATTTGTAGGCCACAGAACAATATATACTCAATTTTCAGCTCGCCAGACTGCGAACCTGTGACCCAAAAAGTGTATGGACCGCCTGTCAATTTGTATATCATGGAAGTCTAGGTGCTATTTGTAGGACATCGAACAATAGATACTTAATTTTTAGCCCGCCAGGCCGCGAACCCGCGATCCAAAAAGTGCACAAGTATGGAATGAGGGATCCTCCTGTAGGTCCTCCTGTCAATTTGTATACCGCGGAAGTCTGGGTGTTATTTGTAGGACACAGAACAATAGAGACTCTATTTTCATCCCGCCAGGCCATGAACCCGCAATAAAAAAAGTGGTTATGCATGGAATGAGGGATCCGCATATGCTCTATAAAATCTCATGTCCATACTTTATATAGAGACTCATCTCCATAAGTCTGGCTGTCAATTTGTATATCGTGGAAGTGTAGGTGCTATTTGTAGGACACGAGACAATAGATACTCAATTTTCAGCCTGCCAGGCCACGAACCCACGATCCAAAAAGTGCCCAAGTATGGAATGAGGGATTCACATATGTTCTATGAAATCTCATGTCCATACTTTATAAAAGTACATGTTTACCATGTATTTCATGTTTGTCAGAATACTTTTATATCACTCGACCAACCATATTGTACAAACTTTCTCGTCTAATTAAATTATGCAATATGGACCAACCAACTCGCAAGTCCGCCTGTCAATTTGTATATCGCAGAAGTGTAGGTGGTATTTATAGGACACAGAACAATAAAGGTTCAATTTTCAGCCTGCCAGTCCGAGAACCCGCACTCAAAAAAGTTCCTAAGTATGGAATGAGGTATCCGCATATGATCTATAAAATCTCATGTCCATACTTTGTTGGACACACCTACCACACTTAGAGGGGGGGGGGGGTGAATGAGTGTGGGGATATTTTTTTCAAAACTTCCCTCTTACGTAAAAAATCCTTAGTTAACATTCAACATTTTCTCATTACTCATTGTTGTCATTTATAATCAGTTAGATGTGAATACATATCAACAACATATCATCAACAAATCATCTCCACAAGGAACACAAAGAACACAAGATGTATGTACAATTTTTCTTTTTGTTATGCACTTCAATCCGGGGGTTTTTCAGAAACAACTGAATAGAGTACAACTCTATAAGAGCACCATCTCTTTATGCAAGACTTAGCTTACATTCTCAGCACCAACTGAGATAAGGCAACAATCCTCAACATATATCAATCTGTCAACATAAACAAGTGCATCAACCATGCACCAACCTGTGCCAAACAACCTGTAATCAACCTATACCATAAATAAGTGCATCCAACCATGTACCAAGTATATACCAATCATGTGTCAACTACTCATTAACTATGACTCATCAATATGTACCAACATCATCAACTATACACCTCATGTATGTGCCAACTCATCAACTACTTGTCTCAACCATGTACTCAACATGTACCTCAACCAAAATCCCTCATCAATTTCATCATCCAAATATGATTTGTAGCTCTGTAATAGACCTAGTGTGTATGATCACATTCTTGAAAACCTTCCTTAACTTTAACAACAAGAGACTAGCATTTTCATCAAACTTTTCTTTAGTCTCACATGCCTAGTTTTGGATTAGTCAACAACCCTAACTTGAAGTAATCATAAATTTGTACTTGTTATGTATAAAGATCTGAAACTGATACACAATTTTTTTCAGTGTTTTTTATGCAATTACTCCAAGTGTCACTACTTGGAACCTCTCAAAAAAGGATTTATATCAAAAATGACATACCTTGCTGAATTCTAGCTTATTCTAGAGAGCGATCTTGTAGAGCGTGCCTTGAACGAAATATTTGTTTAAATGATCTAAAACTATTTCACAACATACTATAGACTGTACCCTAACCAACACATTTGGTTTCACTGAATTGGGATCTGTTATGAAGAAGTTATGACATTTTTACCCAAAACACATGTTTTTGACTAGTTTCAGGACTAGCCACAAACCCTATTTTCCATGGAGTGTAACTCCAAAAATACAATGACCCACAAGATAAATTTTTTACCATAGATACTTGGATATATTGTTTCAATGGAAGAGGAATTTCACATTCTAAATCATTATATAAAAAAATTTATAACGAAAATGGTGAGATGACCTGTAAATAACATACCTTAGAAAGCACCATCAAAAGAATTTATCCTTTCTTGCATTTCGGCCTTCTTTTCTTCACCTTTCCTCATAATTTCAGCTTATATATCCTTGGTTACCTCAGACACATATATATATATTCAATATTATCAAGTGTGATTAAAATGAGAGAGCCTTACCTCTTATTTATACTCTCCAAGTAGCTTCCTTAAAAACATCTTCTAGGTCACTTGGCCCCACTGCCCTTATTTTAGGGTTAACCCACTTCTAATTTTTCCATTAAATTTATTATTTAAATAATTTATTTTGTATTCACTTTGAATTATAGTACACTCATCACTTCACTTTATTATTTATGTCACACACCCACTATGACAACCTAGATTTTTCGTCTTTTTCTTCGAGGGACAGAATCCCCGAATTTCTATGGGGCCTAGCATAGACCATCCCTTCCCTTATCCTCCTCCAAGTGACCACAACTTGGCCTTAGCGCAAGCGCCTTTCGCAACTCGTGAGTTGGGAGTCAAGGCTCTCGACTCCTCTTTCTCCAAATGCCGATACCCGAGATGCGATATGGGTATGGCTCCCTCCTCACTAGCGCCTGCTACATGTAACCGTAGGCTAGGATAAACACTAGAAGCACTCGCAACTCGCGACTTCACTAATTGGAGTGTTGAGCCCTCGTGCTCCTCCTTTTTGAATCCCTGCGATGCGAGAGGTCAACTTTATGTGGACTCTGCCAAGCGATGTGTACACGCCACTTGTCTCCTCCACTATACTCTTCTTACGAGCTGTGTCGCTGCCGCCCGTCGCACGAGACCTCGGCTCTCGGCGTTTCACGACCTTAGCGATCAAGGGGAAACCTCTTCATCCTGTGAAACTTCGAGCCACGATAAGTCAACAATGGGTTGATTATTTCCCAGGTGGCATGTGTCCATCACCTGTCACCCGCTCTCACCTTTCTCTAGGCGCTTGTTGTTATGCCACCTGTCAACCACGCGGTCCCGACCTAATGGGTGTGCCACGTGTTTGCATGAGCCCTCGATGCTCGGCACTTTGTGACTTATGCAGTCAAAAGGATATTCTTTCAACCTTCGAACCCCCGATACGCGATACCACGAGGAGGTTCTGATCCAATTGTTCTCCCGTGGCTTGGATCCAACGACCACGATCACGTCGTGATTTCACGATTCATGAGTTCATGCAATCCTACCCTTGACCACTCCAACTCGTGAGTCAGTGAAATGCTACCTGACTACCACACATCAATAGAGCTCCGACAGATTCTTGGATCTACGGTCCTGGATCCCATCGCTACTTGAGAAGGCGGAGAGGGTTGAGGTGTTAATGCCTGTGCTCCTCTTCTAGACCCATCAGTCTTGACAAATCTAGGGTATTTCTGAAAGGCTTCCAACAGTTCGTCTACCAACGATGGGGTATTATCTTTCAATAATTGGACTCGCTATCCTTTCTAAGCTTGAATCACGAAATTCAACCTCTCGAATCTTTAAAATCCCACGACTCCGAGACCTTAGAGAGCTACTCTTTCTTGCATAAGGTTTCCATACCTGGATCGCATGAACCTTCAGATGGTTCTTGGGAAATTGTCCTTGATCTTAGTTGAGTATCTGGGTAAAGGTTTGGTATGGTTCCAAGGTTTATGGGGTAATTATAGGGGAAGATTAATCTCGAGGAGCCTTCCTAGAATATTATGAGAATCAAGCAAACAAGACGATTCTCGGTGGATCAAACTCATGCCCCAGACTTAATCATTTGTATAGAAACCAACTATGGCATGTAAGTATACACATGCATCCATTATTTCCAGTCTAAAACACCAGACAATCATTCCACACAGAAATCATTATGGGCATATAAACATGAGAATGTATTCATGATATTCAATTCAAAATACAAGGCATAAAACACTTATTAGATCCACCAGGAATGATGCAACTGTTGGGAGGGGTGCTTGTTTCCACCCAACCGTAGGCTCAGTGACTCCAAACGGATTTACCACTAGCCACCCTCGAGATAGACCACGATGCTTTGAGATTCATTCTCCTACTTCCAACTCAACGGAAGTCAAGGATGAAGGTTGCTCTCCTTCTCCTATGTTAAGAACTCCCTGTGTTTCCAGAGTTTCTCCAGTTCTCTTCCACGATCCCTGTCGTGTGCTCTTTCTCTCCTCTTACCACACTTCCTCTCTTTCCTTTTCTCTGCAAGATTGCGTGTGGTGCGAATTTCCTCGTCCATGGTCAGGTCTGAGAGATTTTACAGATGGGTGATTCATCCCCATCCCCTCATTAACTCTTGAGGAGCCTCCCCACCTACCAATCTAACAAGAAATCCATTCCAGGGTCAGAGATTTGCTTTGGTCTTTGAGAAAGTAAAAACCAGTACGTTACTGGCTCGGTGGAAGTTAACGCAACCATTCCAGGTCCCTTCCACCACCTCTCATTAGCCATCATGGTCTCTTTTAGCACATCCCCTCCCAGCAGTTATGCAACACATATTCATAACATAATTTACATTCATCGACCTTTTATATAAAGGTCCGTCAAATCAAACATTCACATCTTTGAGTTTGCCATAGTTCTTGGCCACTATAGTTATTTTACAGACTGGGGGAAACAGGGTGTTACAATTCCCTCCCCCTTAAAGGAACATCATCCTCGATGTTCTATCTATCAATATGACGTGTATGTACAGAAGTAAACAAAATCGGATATGCCTTTTTCATGGCATCTTCCATTTCCCACGTAGCCTCATTTGGGCCAAAATGTTTCCACTGCACCTTGACCTGTGCAATGGTTCGGTTCCTGAGTGGGGTTTCCTTTCTGTCCAGTATGAATTGAGGTTCAGCAGGTATTCTCCCTCTAGCTCCACCTGGATCACAAACCAGTCAATTATATGATTAGAATCATGTACATATTTCTTCAATAATGAAACATGGAAAACATTATGTGTTTTTACTGTGGGAGGAAGTGCTAGCCTATAGGCTACAGGTCCCACTCTATCTAGAACTTCAAAGGGTCCAAAATATTGAGGTGCCAACTTGGCACAAGCTCCCATCCTCAGGGAACTCTTCCTGGGATTAACTTTGAGATATACGTGGCTTCCATCTTGAATTCTCTTGGAGTTCTCTTTCGGTTGGCGTAACTTTTTTGTCTGTTCTGAGCAACCTTTAGATTTTGTTTTATTTGACTCACTTGTTGTTCCATTTGTTTCAACATGTCGGGTCCAATAGTAATTATGTTTATGGGATTACTCCAACTGACTGGAGTGTTGCATGGCCTACCGTAGAGGACTTTGAAAGGACTCATCTTCAAGGATTCTTGGTAGCCATTGTTGTAGGCGAATTCCACCAGTGGCAAGTAATCTTCCCACTTTTTGGGTTGATGCATTACATGCATCCTTAGCATGTCTTCTAGTATTTGGTTCACTCTTTCCGTCTGTCCATAAATTTGAGGATGATAGGCTGTGCTAAAAAGTAATTTGGTCTCTAGACCAACCATCAAGGATTTCCAAAAGTTGGAAGTAAATTTCGTGTCTCTGTCAGACACGATCTCTTTAGGCATACCATGTACTCTGAATATCTCCCCCATGAATATGTTGGTGATATCTATTGCCTTGAAATTCGACTTGATGGGGATAAAATGAGCGGACTTGATCAATTTATCCACCACCACCATGATGACGTCATTTTGTTTGGTCGAGGTTGGTAATCCGGTGATGAAATCCATGGAGATGGTTTCCCATTTCCATTCCAGGATTGGTATAGGTTGTAATAATCATGTTGGGTGTCCATGTTCTTCTTTAACCTATTGGCATTCTATGCATTTGGCTAAGTACTCAACTATGTCTTTCTTCAATCCAGGCCAATAGAATTGTTTCCTGGTGGCTGTGATCATCTTCTGGTATCCTGGATGACCAGTATATGGTCTTTTATGTAGTTCATACATTATGAACCTCTTCAATTCATCACAATCTGGAATATACAATTTTTTTTTGTAAGTTAGCAGGCCTCCATCTATCATATGGTAGCCTTCATACTTTATCCCTGTGGGTTCTTGCTCCAGGTACGAGGTCACGGTCTAGAAGAATGTGTCAGTTTCTTATGCATTCTTAACTCTTTCCCTGACATTGGTCTCGCAGGTGCTTACCGCTGCCAGATGAATTTTTTTCATACTTATGCTAAGGGCATCGACCACCTTATTTTCCTTTCCCTTGATATGTTTGATTTCGAAATCAAACTCACTAAGAAGGGCCATCCACCTATCTTGTCTGGCATTGAGCTTTGGTTGGTCAAACAGTTATCGCAATCCACAGTGGTCTGTCATAAGTAAAAAAAAAATTCCCAGGAGTTAATTCCTTTACATTTTTAAGGCGTGCACTATGGCGGCCAGTTCTAGATCATGGGTCACATAGTTGACTTCGTGCTCATTCAATTTTTGAGATTCATAGCAGACTACACTTCCTTCTTGCATAAGGAATCCCCCTAGCCCTTCCTTATAGGCATTTGTGCACACGAGGAAGTCATTTTCGGGATCAACGATATTCAGCACGGGTGCATGGGTCAAAAGGTGTTTCAGGGATTGAAATCTTTCTTCACATTCTTGTGTCCACGTGAATTTAGCTCCCTTCTTCTAGAGGGCAGTGATTGGGCAACCAATCAAGGAGAATCCTTTTATAAATATCTTATAGTATCCTGCTAAGCCCATAAAGGATCTGATATCTAAAATGTCCTTTGGGGTAGGCCATTCCATGATAGATCGGATCTTATCAGGGTCTACTGCTACTCCTTTTTCAGATATGACATGGCCCAAGTAATGTATTTGCTTCTGGAAAAAGTCGCACTTGATAAATTTGGCATAGAGATGATGTTATCTTAGTACTTGAAGCACAAGTCTAAGTTGTTCCTCATGTTCCTCCCTGTTCTTGGAGTAAATTAATATATTGTCAATAAAAACGAGTACGAATTTGTCTAGGAATTTGCTGAGCACATTGTTCATCAAGCACATAAAAGTGGCAGGGGCATTGGTTAATCCAAATGGTACTGCCACAAACTCATAGTGACCATATCTCGTCTTGAAGGAAGTTTTGTGGATGTCTTCACCCTTGATTCGGACTTGATGGTATCGAGATCTCAAGTCAATCTTTGAGAAGATGGAAGCACCTCCCAATTGATCGAACAAGTCATCAATCCTGGGTAAGGGGTACTTGTTATCTATGGTTACCTTATTGAGCTGTCTATAATCTATGCATAGTCGAAGGTTACCATCTTTCTTCTTCACAAACACATTCTAAGGTTTTATGGTAACAGTCCAATCTGGCTTTATATGTGGCTAGCCAGTCCATACCAATCAATAGGTCATACGATCCTAGGGGTAGTATGTTAAGGGTTTCTTGGGTGGGGAATTCACCCATAGTGAATTGGCAAGTTGGTATGACCTCCGCTACCTTTCTTTTGGTGCCAGTGGCTAACTGTACCAACCATGGCTTGGCGTGTTTATGCGGCTGTAATTTACACTTATCAACATCCTTAGGAGCTATATAACTCAAATTTGAACCAGGGTCAATTAGAATAGACACTAGATGGTTGGTGATCATACCTTCCATCTCCACCATTGAAGCTTGGTGGTCATCTTGTTTATTATCCATGGATGCATAAATTTGTGGCATACTCTTGGCCACGTCATTGATGGTGGGAGCTTCTTGAACATTGTAAATTCTTCGACTGTTCTGTTGCCGGTGTAGACAGTCCCTCAGTAGATGTTCTTCTCCACAACTCCAACATTTCAAGGGTTCTCTCTTTGGGTTATCAATCTTTCCTGGGGTAGATCCAAAAGGTCTATTTCCGCTCTGGGAGGGGAAATTCTGCTGGTGTACACTTCGGGTTGGGAAGCTCATCCTTGAGTCCTTTGTATAGTTTTTAAATCTTGGGGATTTAAACCCTTTTTTCTGGAATCCTGAACTATTCTTCTTCTTCCATCCTTCGCGAGGTTCTGTCCGATGCCCAAGCTATTCATAACAATATCTTTCCTTTCATATAGTGTCTTATAGGGTCTTTGGCTCGTCAAACTCAATCTTGTTCTGATAGTCCTTAGGTAGTCCACTGATGAATCATTGAACCTTTTCCTTTTCTGATTTTATATAGGGTATGTACCTCAGCAACTCGAGGAATCTCTTGACATATTCCTCTATGGTGAGTTGCCCCAGTTTGAGTTCATAGAATTCTTTAGTCTTTTCATCGAAATATTTTTCCGACAGATACTTCTTCCTGAAGTATTTCTCAAACCGTTCCCAAGATAGGTCCTCTTCGTGAATCCCTTTTACATTCTTAAGGTCTTCCCACCAAATGGAAGCCTTTACATTCAAGTTGAAAGTGGCTACTCGGGCCTTCAAGTTTCCTGAGAAGTCATGGACTCTGAAATACTTCTTTAGTCCAAGCAGCCAGGCCTCCGCTTCCTCCCCCTTCTTTATTTCTCCGTCGAAAGAGGGTGGTTTGGCCTTCTTGAATTCTTCGATTATGACTTTTAGAATGATTTCGCTTCTTCCATTTTCTTCGGGAATAAGAACTAGTTATGCTACTAGAAGATCCCTCTGAGTCGCTAGTTTCCTTTCCAGAGGAATCGTCTGATGCTTGTCCCTTCTCTTAGGGGTGGACCTTTCCCGAGGTGCTCTTCCCAGTGTGGCCACTTAAAATACCACGTTTCTATATCTCAGGTGGACTTAGACTTTTCTTTGTCTGTCGTCGGTCTGCGTGACTGGTGTCAGGTCCATGCTGTAATTGTCTTTGTATGTCGGATAAACTCTGCAGCAAGACTGCATTAATTTTCGTTTGCTTCTCTTGCTCTTTTATCAACCTCTTGTTGTCGGCCTTGCAGCTCTGTAGTTCAACCATGAGGCTCCTCACAGTCTCAGCTAGATCTGGAAGGGTCTCTACCACTCTCCTTTCGTCAGAATCTTTGTATCTATTGTGGGAGCCATCCCCCACTTCGTGGTGTGTCACCATTCTATGCGTCTACAGTTTCCCGCGGTTGATCATCCTCTTGTGTGCAGGAAAAACACTTGTTGTTAGTCAATATTTATATTCATTCATAACCAGTGCATAATTCATATTTTTCAAATGCATACACACAATAGGAATTTTCATTATTAACTTCGAATTTTGATAAAGGGGGTTAAGATAGAGGGTTACTCCTTTTAAGAGTACTTCAAATGGAGTTTCTGCGTAACTCGTTCATGAGCCCAAGCAGGCAAGTGTTGTATCCATGCTCTGATACCAATTTGTCACACACCCACTACAACAACCTGCGTTTTTCGTCTTTTTCTTCGAGGGACAGAATCTTCGAATTTCTATGGGGCCTAATGCAGACCATCCCTTCCCTTATCCTCCTCCAAGCGACCACAACATAGCCTTAGCGCAAGCGCCTTTCGCAACTCGCGAGTTGGGAGTCAAGGCTCTCGACTCCTCTTTCTCCAAACGCCGATACCCGAGATGCGATATGGGTATGGCTCCCTCCTCACTGGCACCTGCTACATGTAACCATAGGCTAGGATAAACACTAGCAGCACTTGCAACTCGCGACTTCGCTAGTTGGAGTGTTGAGCCCTCATGATCCTCCTTTGCGAATCCTTGAAACACGAGAGGCCAATGTTATGTGGACTCTGCCAAGTGACACGTACATGCGACTTGTCTCCTTCGTTGTACTTTTCTTACGATCTGTGTCACTGCCGCCCGTCGCACAAGACCTCATCTCTCGGCTTTTCACAACCTTAGCGATCAAGGGGAAACTTCTTCATCTTGTGAAACCCCGAGCCACGATAAGTCAACAATGGGTTGACTCTTTCCTAGGTGGCATGTGTCCACCACCTGTCACCAGCTCCCACCTTTCTCTGGGCGCTTGTTGTTATGCCACCTATCAACCACGCGGTTCCCACCTAACGGGTGTGCCACGTGTTTGCATGAGCCCTCGATGCTCGACACTTCGCGACTTCTGTAGTCGAAAGGAGATTCTTTCAACCTTCGAACCCCTAATATGCGATACCACGCGGAGGTTTTGATCCAACGATTCTCTTGTAGCTTGGATCCAATGACCACAATCATGTCGCAATTTCGCGATACGTGAGTTCGTGAAATCCTACCCTTGACCACTCCAAGTCACGAGTCAACGAAATGCTACCCGACTTCCACGCGTCCTGTGCCGATGGATGGTTCTGAATACTTTGGGACTTTCAAGACGTTGTCAAGTCCACTCTCCTGCCTATGCAAACGTTAAGATTGACGGTCAATAGAGCTCCGACATATTCTTGGATCTACGGTCTTGGATCCCATCACTACTTGCGAAGGTTGAGAGGGTCAAGGTGTTAACGCCTGTGCTCCTCCTCTAGACCCATCGGTCTTGAAAGATCTGAGGTATTTCCAAAACGATTCCGACCGTTCATCTACCAATGATGGGGTATTCTCTTTCGATAATTGGACTCACTATCCTTTCTGAGCTTGAATCACTAAATTCAACTTCTCGGAGCTTTAAACTCCCATGACTCTGAGACCTTAGAGAGTTACTCTTTCTTGCATAAGGTTTCCAGACCCGGATCGCATGAACCTTTAGACGGTTCTTGGGAAATTGTCCCTAATCTTAGTTGAGTATCTAGGTAAAGGTTCGGTACGGTTCCAAGGTTTATGGGGTAATTCCCAAGGAAGAGTACTCTCAAGGAGCCTTCCTAGAATATTAAGAGAATCAAGAAAATAAGATGATTCTCGGTGGAGCGAACTCATGCCCCAGACTTAATCATTTGTACAAAAACCAATTATGGAATGTAAGTATACACATGCATCCATTATTTCTAGTCTAAAACACCAGACAATCATTCCACACAGAAATCATTATGGGCATATAAACATGAGCATGTATTCATGATATTCAATTCGAAATACAAGGCATAAAACACTTATCATATCCACTAGGCGTGATGCAACTGCTAGGTGGGGTGCTCATTTCCACCCAACTGTAGGCTCAGTGACTCCAAATGGATTTACCACTAGCCACCCCCGCGCTAGACCACGATGCTTTGAGATTCAGTATTCTACTTCCAGCTCAATGGAAGTCAAGGAAAAAGGTTACTCTCCTTCTCCTATGTTCAGAACTCCCTCTGTTTCCAGAGTTTCTCCAGTTCTCTTCCGTGATCCCTGTAACGCGTGCTCTCTCTCCTCTTACCACACTTCCTCTCTTGCCTTTTCTCTGCAGATTGCGTGTGGAGTGAATTTCCCCATTCATGGTTAGGTCTGAGAGCTTTTACGGATGGGTGGTTCAAGCCCATCCCCTCATTAAATCTTGAGGAGCCTCCCCACCTACCAATCTGACGGGAAATCCATACCAGCATCAGAGATTTGGCAAGTAAAAACCAGTACGGTACTATCTCGGTGGAAGTTAATGCAACCATTCTAGGTCCCTTCCACCACCTCTCATTAGCCATCGTGGTCTCTTTTAGCACATCCCCTCTCAGCAGTTATGCAACACATATTCATAACATAATTTACATTCATCGACCTTTTATATAAAGGTTAGTCAAATCAAACATTCACATCTTTGCGTTTGCCATAGTTCTTGGCCACTATAGTTATTTTTACAGACTGGGGGAAACATGGTGTTACAATTTACCTTTTAAAATCCCTTAAACCACTTTGACTACTTTGAACTTTTGGGGCTTCTAGATGACATGTGAGGGTCCTCCAACTTTGTAAGGCCATAACTCTCAAACCGCTAGGAGTTATGTTACATTCCACATACCACCAGAAATGGAATGACATGTAATATCCATATAGAATAGTATTGTTTGAAAATATATCATAACACATACCGTTACCCATCAAACAAACTTGAGTCCATTACCCAAACCTGGGGTCTCCAACTTTTCATGGCCATAACTCTCTAACCGTGAGGAGTTATGTGAGGTTTTACATACCACCGGAAATGACATGACAAGCACTATACATCTAGGATAGTTTCCTTGACCAATTAAATGTTCTTCATCTCATTAGTTCACAATTAAGCATGGGTTCTCTTACTCCGCAAAGCATCTTCCCGTGAGGGCTTTCACCATAAGGGGACCACTTTGGAGTTCATCCATTTGTGCACCTTATCAATCATGATAAGACAATAATGAGAGCATGGGTCCTCCAACCAATTTTCTAGGATAAGTCAATTCGCAAAGCGTCTTCCCATGAGGGCTTTCACCATAAGGGGACAACTTTGGAGTTCCTCCATTTGTGCACATTATCAATCATGATAAGACAATAATGAGTCATATATACATTTTTCGAACAATGCATCATATACCAATGAAACCACATCGATCCATCTTCATCATGTATCAATAACAACTCATTGATCCATATTCATCATATCAATGAAAACTCATTGATCCATCTTCATCTATGCATTCTCATCAAGGAAAATACACATTATATTACATCAATCATCAATCAATCAATCCTTTTACATCAATAAATCAAACCATTGGAATCAATGACAACATGATCCAACAACCTCCCCCTTTGGCATTGATGGAAATACCAACATTGATGTCAACACCAATTACCAATTATTGATGTCAACATGTAGATAAGGCATCCTCTACATCAATAGTCAATGTGACTATCTCTCCCCATCAATAAACATCAATCACATACATGTGATTAAGTCTCCTCCTTTGACATTAATGGAAAAGGGCCATTCTCATCTTGGGGCTGCTCCTCTTGCTTGAACTCTCCTTGGGGCTGCTCCCCCTGTTTGAATGTCTTTGATCTTCCTCTGAATAATCTCCCCCCTTTTGAAGAAGGGATATCACTCTGATGTAATTCTAAATATACATCGAACATACTCCCCCTGTGACCATTGCTCCCCCTGAAATTATTCTCTTGTGCTCTTTCTTCAAGTATAGGTCTCTTTTCTAAGTATGCATCTGATTAATATCTCCTCCTAGAATCATGGGAAGAAGAATGAATCCCCCTATGGCTATGTCTACCCTATCTTTTCTGTAAGATGAACATTGTGCTACCATATAATGATCCTTGGACTTGTTCATGCATCTAACTCATGCCATACCAAGCATCATGAAGAAAAAGATATGTCAACAATGAAATAAAGAATCATGAGAAAAATACCAACCAAGTACATCCTGTAAAAAATGTGTGCTCATCATGCACAACACCTATGTACAACAACCATGTACATCAACATCATGCAATGTGCCAAAAGATATCATCCATGGAATGTATCAATCATATTCCTTTATCAACATGCCAACATGTGCATCTACCAATATGCCAATCATGTGCATCCACCAATATGCCGACCATGTTCATCTACCAACATGCCAAACAATGTATCATATCACTCGTGATATGTCTCCATCATGAACCAAGTGACACAATCATGTATCTCAAACAAATGCCAATTGTTGTGCTAATCAAGTAGTGCCAATGGTGTAGTATCATCAAGCATATGCCATATATGAGTGTACCAAACATGTACATTACCATGCACCAATACCACAAAATGATGAATCCCATATATGTATGCCAAATCCTCCATAAAACATGTGCCAATCAAACTGGTAGTAGGTGCCTCTTCCAATGTACTAGAAAAGTACCAATCATGCATCAACTATAGATCAACAATGATGTACAACATGATCACCTCATCAACTCACCAACCATATGTCCCAATATGTAGCCCAATCCACATGAAAAATGCATGCACCATGATATCAACATATGCTTCCAATAATACATTATAAGATATATCAATGAAACTCAAATATGTACCAGCCATGTACACCACCATCAACATCACAAAATGATTAGTTCCAACATATCAACATCAATCCATACTCTTTGGTTAGTGCCATGCACCCAATATTTATTTTTATTATGCCATTGTGTGATCTCACCATGAACACCTGCAACAAATAGTGCCAGGACCTACAATAAACAATGTCAGACCCTGCAATACATAGTTATACCATCACATCAAGATGCAACCCATGTGCATTGTTTTTTTCTCAAAGCTTTACCACATATACGCGGCCTGCTGCACAATAGAGAGCGTGTATACGTGACCTATTCAAGGTCCGCCCGCATATGCACGTGACTGTCACCACTCTAACCTGTGTGTGCTTCAGTAGATGACATTTTTGTACTTCCCTTCAGTCTTTTATTCTGAATTGGCTTCTCTGTCTTCTTCACCTACTTCTGTAGATGACCCTTCTCCTCAGAACTTGAGCTCTGAGCATCCGTCTTTTCAAAGATATCTCCTTTTCTTACTTCATTACTTCTTCTAGCCATGCTATGTGAAGTCCTCATCATGGAATTTCTTCTTGTGTTCCATCACTCTTAGGATTTGTGGCCAAATCCGCTACAGTTGTAGCATCTCATAATGTTATACAATCTCCAACATCTCATGGTGTTATACAATCTTCCACTATTTTTACTTGATCACATCTCCAACACCTCATGGTGTTATACAATCTTCCACTATTTTTACTTTCATAAGATTTACATTCAAAAGATTTGTGACCATACCCATTACATGAATAACAATGCCCATGAAAAATACTTTCATACCTTTGCTTTGGTGTCCCAAGAATGGCTTCTTGATGTCTTCCTTTCTTTGTACTTTTGAAATTTTCTTTGCCTTGTGTAGATGGTTTCTTTGCAACATTGTCTTATTTCTTTGATGAACTTACCTCATGCTTCTTTGAGTTGCTTGCTTCAACATGTGTATCTTTCCCTTTGTAACCAAGACCTGATTTATCACATGGTGGTCTTTGACATTCCAATATCTCATCCAAGATTCCTGAGCTATTCAAGAATTTGTTTGACTTCTCTACCTTCTTTCTAAGGTCAACAATTTCAGCTTCTAACTTGCAACATGAATCTTCCTTTTCATTTATTTGAATCTTGAATAGTTCCTCTATTCTTGTGGCTTCTTCAATTTTGGTTTCGAGATGGACAATAGTTTCAAAACTTTTTCTAATCTCATCATTTATATTCATGTATTATTTTCCATTCTTTAGTCTTGTGATATCTTCTTCCTTTTCTTCTAATTTAGAACTCTCTTCTTGTTCTTTGAGCATTCCCTTTAACTTCAAGATGTACCATTGACTCCTCCTAAGAAAATTCTTAGTGTTATCTGAAAGATAGTTATAGTGTGTATAAAAATGATCACTCCTATACATGTATAAACCCTCTTCAATTTCCTTTTGAAGTTCTAATATATTTTTTTCTATTCTTTCCATGGGATAACTATCATCAAACTTTACATAAACTGTTTCTAGATCATCTTCTTCACTTGAAAAAAATTCAACATCATCACACTTTGAATCATTGCAATCAAGAGTCTTGGGAGATTCATTACCTTCAATATCTTCCTTCT
>ML785014.1:334619-352038 GCA_009831015.1 Picea engelmannii
CTCATCAACTCACCAACCATATGTCCCAATATGTAGCCCAATCCACATGAAAAATGCATGCACCATGATATCAACATATGCTTCCAATAATACATCATAAGATATATCAATGAAACTCAAATATGTACCAGCCATGTACACCACCATCAACATCACAAAACTATTATTCTCAGCAGATCAACATCAATCCATACTCTTGGGTTAGTGCCATGCACCCAATATTTATTTTTATTATACGATTATGTGATCTCACCATGAAAACCTGTAAGAAATAGTGTCAGAACCTGCAATAAACAATGTCAGACCCTGCGATACAGAGTTATACCATTACATCAAACTGCAACCCATGTGGATTGACTTTTTCCCAAGGCTTTACCACATATACACGACTTGTTGCACACCAGAGCACGTGTGTACATGACCTATTCAAGGTCAGCCCGCATATGCATGTGATTGTCACCACTGTCACCCGTGTGTGCTTCAGTAGATGACACTTTTGTACTTACCTTCAGTCTTTCATTCTGATCTGGTTGCTCTGTCTTCTTCACCCACTTCTATAGATGACCCTTCTCCTCAAAACTTGAGCTCTGAGCAATTATCTTTTCAAAGATATCTCCCTTTCTTACTTCATTCCTTCTTCTAGCCATGCTATGTGAAGTCCTCATCATGGACTTTCTTCTTGTGTTCCAACACTCTTGGGATTTGTGGCCAAATACACTACAGTTGTAGCATCTCATAGTGTTACAGTGAAAAACAATGTGTCCTACTTGATCACATCTCCAACACCTCATGATGTTATACAATATTCCACTATTTTTCCTTTCATAAGATTTTCATTCAAAATCTTTGTGACCATATCCATTACATGAATAACAATGCCCATGAAAAATACTTTCATACCTTTTCTTTGGTGTCCCAGGAATGTCTTCTTGATGTCTTCCTTGCTTTGTACTTTTGAAATTTTATTTTCCTTGTGTAGATGGTTTCTTTGCAACATTGTCTTCTTTCTTTGATGGACTTACCTCATGCTTCTTTGAGCTGCTTGCTTAGACATGTGTATCTTCTCCTTTGTAACCAAGACCTGATTTATCACATGGTGGTCTTTGACATTCCAATAGCTCATCCAATATTCTTGAGCTATTCAAGAATTTGTTTGACTTCTCTACCTTCTTTCTAAGTTCAACAATTTCATATTCTAATTTGCAACATGAATCTTCCTTTTAATTTATTTGAATCTTCAATAGTTCTTCTATTCTTTTGGCTTCTTCAATTTTGGTTTTGAGATGGACAATAGTTTAAAAACTTTTTCTAATATCATCATTTATATTCATGTCTTCTTTTCCATTCTTTAGTCTTGTGATCTCTTCTTCCTTTTCTTCTAATTTAGAACTCTCTTTTTATTCTTTGAGCATTCTCTTTAACTTCAAGATTTAACTTTGACTCCTCCTAAGAAACTTCTTAATGTTATCTGAAAGATAGTTATAGTGTGTATAAAAATGATCACTCCTATACATGTATAAACCCTCTTCAATTTCCTTTTGAAGTTCTAATATATTTTCTTCTATTCTTTCCATGGGATAACTATCATCAAACTTTACACAAACTGTTTCTAGATCATCTTCTTCACTTGAGAAAAATTCAACATCATCACACTTTGAATTATTGCAATCAAGAGTCTTGGGAGATTCTTTACCATCAATATCTTCCTTCTTGCCAACACCATCACATGATATTTTCCCTTCATTTGAAATGACTTCAAAATCTTCCTTTGTGCTATCATTACTTGATTCTTTTTCACTTGAAATGTTTTCAAAATCACATTTAGAAACAATGCATTCAAGAGTTTTTGATGATTATTTACCTTTGATGATCTTGATGGAGTGGTCTTCAATTTCTTCCTTCTCCTACTTGTTTTGATATGTCTCCTCTAGCTTTATCCATAGATCCTTGGTGGAAGTGCATTGTCCCATTCTCTCTTTGATAGGGCTTGGGAGTCATCTAAGAATGGCCTTGAGAGCCAATGCATAATTCTTCTTTCCTTCCCTTTGAGCTGCAAACTTTGACTTGTTCTTCAACAGAACATATCCACCGATGGATGCCTTCCAAATAGCTTCTCCCATTGTCTTCAAATACACTTTCATCTCTATTCTCCAAGTAGAATAGTTTTCCTCATCAAGGATTGGAACTTCATCATCCATTTGTGTGTCTATGGATCTCCTTCAAGATTTTTAAGGCTTGTAGTGAAGGCCCGCTCTGATATTAATTGTTGGATGCACCTACCATACTTAGAGGGGAGGGTGAATGAGTGTGGGGATCTTTTTCCCAAAACTTCCCTCTTACACAAAAACTCCTTATTTAACATTCAACATTTTCTCATTACTCATTGTTGTCATTTATAACTAGTTAGATGTAAATACATATCAACAAAATATCATCAACAAATCATCTCCACAAGGAACACAAAGAACACAAGATGTATGTACAATTTTTCTTTTTATTATGGACTTCAATCCGGGGGTTTTTTAGCAACAACTGAATAGAGTACAACTCTACAAGAGCACTAGCTCTATATGCAAGACTCAACTTACATTCACAACACCAACTGAGATGAGGCAACAATCCTCAACAGATATCAATTTGTCAACATAAACAAGTGCATCAACCATGCACCAACCTGTGCCAAACAACCTGTAATCAACATGTACCATAAACAAGTGCATCCAACCATGTACCAAGTATATACCAATCATGTGTCAACTACTCATAAAATATGACTCATAAATATGTACCAACATCATCAACTATACACCTCATGTATGTGCCAACTCATCAACTACTTGTCTCAACCATGTACTCAACATGTACCTCAACCAAAAGCCCTCGTCAATTTCATCATCCAAATCTGATTTGTAGCTCTGTAATAGACCTGGTGTATATGATCACATTCCTGGAAACCTTCCTTAACTTTAACAACAAGAGACTAGCATTTTCATCAAACGTTTCTTTAGTCTCACATGCCTAGTTTTGGATTAGTCAACAACCCTAACTTGAAGCAATCATAACTTTGTACTTGTAATGTATAAAGATATGAAACTGATACACAATGTTCTTCAGTGTGTTTTATGAAATTCCTCCAAGTGTCAATACTTGGAACCTCTCATAAAATGATTTATAGCAAAAGTGACATACCTTGATGAATTCTAGCTTATTCTAGAGAGCGACCTTGTAGAGCATGCTTCACACAGAATGTTTTTTTAAATGATATGAAACTATTAAACAACATACTATAGACTATAACCTAACCAACAAATTTGGTTTCACTGAATTTGGATCTGTTATGAAGAAGTTATGACATTTGTACCCAAAACACCTATTTTTGAATGGTTTCAGAACTAGACACAAACCCTATTTTCCACGGAGTGTAACTCCAAAAATACAACGAACCACAAGCTGAATTTTTTACCACAGATACTTGGATATGTTTTCTCAATGGCATAGAAATTTCACAGTCTGAATCATTATAGAAAATAATTTATAGCGAAAATGGTGAGATGACCTGTAAATAACATACCTTAGAAAGCACCATCAAAAGAATTTATCCTTCCTTGCATTTCAGCCTTATTTTCTTTACCTTTCCTCAGAATTTTGGCTTAGATATCCTTGGTTACCTCAGACACATATAGATATTCAATATGCTCAAGTGTGATTAAAATGAGAGAGCCTTGCCTCTTATTTATACTCTCCAAGTAGCTTCCTTAAAAACATCATCTAGGTCACTTGGTCCCACTTTCCTTATTTTAGGGTTAACCCACTTCTAATTTATCCATTAAATTTATTATTTAAATAATTTATTTTGTATTTACTTTGAATTATAGTACACTCATCACTTCACTTTATTATTTACCTTTTAAAATCCCTTAAACCACTTTGACTACTTTGACCTTTTGGGGCTTCTAGATGACATGTGAGGGTCCTCCAACTTTGTAAGGCCGTAACTCTCAAACCATGAGGAGTTATGTGACATTCCACATACCACCAGAAATGGCATGACATGTACTATCCATATAGAATAGTATTGTCTGAAAATACATCATAACTCATACCATTACCCATCAAACAAACTTGGGTCCATTACCCAAACCTGGGGTCTCCAACTTCTCATGGCCATAACTCTCTAACTGTGAGGAGTTATGTGACGTTCTACATACCACCGGAAATGGAATGGCAAGCATTATATATCTAGGATAGTTTCCCTGACAAATTCAATGTGCTTCATCTCATTATTCCACAATTAAGCATGGGTTCTCTTACTCCGCAAAGCGTCTTCCCGTGAGGGCTTTCACCATAAGGGGACCACTTTGGAGTTCATCCATTTGTGCACCTTATCAATCATGATAATACAATAATGAGAGAATGGGTCCTCTATCCATTCTTCTAGGATAAATCAATCTGCAAAGCGTCTTCCCGTGAAGGATTTCACCGTAAGGGAACCACTTTGGAGTTCATCCATTTGTGCACCTTATCAATCATGATAAGACAATAATGAGTCATCTATACATTTTTCCAACAATGCATCATATACCAATGAAACCACATCGATCCATCTTCATCATGTATCAATGAAAACTCATTGATCCATCTTCATCTATGCATTCTCATCAAGGACAATACATATTATATTACATCAATCATCAATCAATCAATCCTTTGACATCAATCAATCAAACCATTGGCATCAATGACAACATGATCCAACATACTTTATAAAAGTGCATGTTTACTATGTTTATTAATAATATGTTATAAATGATCAATATGTAATATTAATAATTTAGTATTCAAAATAATGTTTTTAGATATGTTAGATAGTTCATAAGGATTGTCATCCGTAAACAATGGAAATCTTGAACGGGCCAGCCCTCGATTCCATCTGTCAGTCTCTCTATGGCGGAACTACGAGTGCTATTTGGAGGACACGGAACAATGAAAGTGCAAGGTTGAGCCAGCCAGCCCGCAGGTCCACTTTTCAATTTACAAATTCTGTGACATACAAATTGACAGCCAATATCTGTCACTGAGATACAATATGACCATTGACCCTTCACGTCTTCTGGGTATATCTTCTGTCGTTTTTCTTTTGTAACCCACCCGACCTCTTTCCATACTTTGGTATTTCTTGGAATCGGTTTCCCCATCATCGTTGCCTTCGTGCTTGTTTCTAGATATGCAATAATTAAGCTTTAATGCCAATAGCCATCCAGCAGGAACCATTAAGATTGTCATTAATGTCCGAAAATCCAGAGAAGATTTGTCATTACTACGAATTAAACTAAGATTTGTGCACAACTATGTTATCCTTTCCAAGTATTCATTTCAAAGGAGATGAAATCTTCTTTTTTTGTGCACCCACGAGTTGGTGCTTTTAATAAATTTCTAATTCTTAACCTCTTTTCGCTGTCACCGCCACCGTCACCTTCACACTTTTTTCTAATTGTGCAATTACTGAGCTGTGATGGTGACAACTTATTCAGCACAAACACTGGAAATTGTCATTGATCAGCGAAAGTCTCGAGGAGATATTCCATTGATACGCATTAAACCATAATTTGAAGAGGGTTATATTATCCCTCCCTGATTTTCATTTCAAACATTGTCTTGAGAAAATGGAAATTCTTAATAACTTCTAGCAGCAGTTCTCTCCAC
Organism: Picea engelmannii; assembly: GCA_009831015.1. Classification (NCBI taxonomy): domain Eukaryota; kingdom Viridiplantae; phylum Streptophyta; class Pinopsida; order Pinales; family Pinaceae; genus Picea; species Picea engelmannii. The sequence goes on from ML785014.1 coordinate 340,323, forward strand.
ACACAGAAAACACATTGGGGCGTAATGGCCAGATGTTCCACTATTCCAGGGCATATTCTTACTATTCATTTCCCTCCGCCCAGGAGAAAAAAAGGAAATGGTCCCTTGGTACACCAAGAGATATATTCCAAGCCAAAAAATTCCATTGCAACCCTGGATGCTCAGAGAACCTGCCCAGTTGGATTCATGCATGCTACAGAGTTTGATGCCATGAATTCCGAGCCGGAAGAAGATGATCTGATGGACGATGATATGACAATGGATGATGGAAATGCAAAGAATCTTCCCACTCCTGCGCCCAAATTGAAATGAACCATAACAAATGGAGCTTCCCGGCTCGATGACGGCAGGCATGAAAACACCAAAAGGAGTTTCGGAAAAGAAACCAACGGTAAATGCAACTACCACTTTGCAGCACGAAAGTAGGAATTCTAGACTTCCAAATTAGTTTGTTCAAGGTGGAAGAGTTTCACTGTAAAGCAATGATATGTTGATGCTCCCACAGATATATTTCAAGCCAAAAAATTATTGATTAACATCTTCGGTAATCAGGTCCAAAACTCTCACTTCTGCAAGGCATTTCCCTGCTAGTCATATCCTTCTGCCCAGAATGGAATAATTTGGGCCTCTGGAATTGCACATGCAAGCTGTGCTACTCATTTTTTTGGACTATGTAGAGGCGGTTTCAGCTAATGACTATTCCACTTGCCCTGCAACCATTTATGTGTTTCATACTATGGATACCATGCCTTTGTTTGTCGCAGATACCTTCAATGTTTTGGCCCGAATAACTGGGTCCAATTTCTAAGGATAGATGTACAATACTCGGTGTTTTTATTATTTTTTTAAATGGATTTGCTATTAATTTTTTTTTCCTTCGACTCTTCGTTGCTGTCTCTTTTTTAGATTTAACGCATATTCTAACTTGCGTGTTTCGGTGCTCTCGTACTTTTTCAATATTGTGTTTACTAATACCAATGCACAATGTTGCAGCAAAATCATTATTCTTGTTTCTAGACATGCAATTATTAAGTTTTAATGCTAACAACCCATTATGAAAGAAGTTTAATACTTGACTTAATATGTTTCACCCATGGAAGAAATCTAATATTCAACAAAGCATTTGTTGGCAATTAGTAGAATATGAAGTTTAGTAGTTAAGTTAATATGTTACAGTCATGGAAAAATGTATCAAGGACATATTTACATGTAAAGGTTGCAATAAAATCTAATCTTGAACAACACATTTGCTGACAATTAGTAGAAAATCATGGTTTTGCAAGAATGGGGCTTCCTTGAAACCGATTCACACTTACCAAAACTGCCTTCCACCTTTCTATTTTCCCACTCTTTTATTCCCTCTAGTTTCTCTTCCTGGTTACTTAATCGTTTTTTTTTCTGGAAAATGCCTTGCTCCGCATCTTCGTGGATTCACACCTTTCCAATGACCGCTTCCCCTTTCCTTAAATTGACCTTCTATTGTTCCTTGTCCCACAACTGCCACCCAAAGTTCCGCGATATAGAAATTGACAGGCGGACTTGCGCGGTGGTAAGTTCAACATTGCACTTCTAGTTTTCTGTGGCCCCCAAACAACATTCGAAGCTCCGCGATATACAAATTGACAGATATACAAACTTGCAACCGTTCTTAGATCATACCCTCTTCGGTATTACGTCCCCATTTTGAAGCCCGTCTGTCCGCTTTCCATACTTCACCATTCATTCAAATTTCTTTGGCAGATCGTCAGTTTGGTGGGTTGACGAAATATTCAGCTCATAGTCATTGTTTCCTATGCCCGCACCACTTTGATATTAGCAGTTGGAAATTATATATAAGATCTTATTGTTATGCATGCAATTAGCAATTTCTGTATTCCATACTTAGCCACTTTGCTGGAATTATACAAATATACAAATCGACCACTGAACTGCCCCATCATGATCTCTTCCGTTTTATACATTTTTCACTCAAAAATTCTGAAACATAAAATTTCACCGTGCAACACTCAACTATCCTGACTATCCCCATAACCCTTTTTTGAATCCCGCCCGATCGCTTTTTAGAGCTTGCCATTCTTTCCTTTTTCTCCTCCGTCTCCGCCACCTTTGCACTTGTCTATAATAAAAGAAAATAAAAAGTTATATATATATATATTTCTAAATATGAAATTACTAGCATTTAATTCTAACAGGTCATCATGCAAAAACCGCATAGATTGTCATTGATGGGTGAAAGGCTCGAGGACATCTCGTATTGATGCGCATTAAACCAAAATTTGAGGGGGAATTATATTATTCCTTCCGAATGTTCATTTCAAAATCATGAAATCCCATTCACACGACGCGGCCTTCGTACGTTCATGAAACTTCCATTCCTTAATTGCTCTTCGTCGTACCTGCCACCTTCACATTTCTAAATATGAAATAAATAAACTTTACTGCTAATAATTCATCATGCACCACCAATACAGATTGTCATTAATCAGCGAAAGGCTCTAGGAGCTTTCCCATTCATAAGCATTTAACCAAGATTTAGCGAAAATTTACATTATCGGCTCTAACTGTTCATTTAAACCATCATCTGCAGCAAATAAATCTTCTCATAAACCTATGGCATCATCTCGAAAATAGTTCTGTGGAGATACAATGAACATCTTTGGGCACGAGGACCAGAAATTCCACTGGTCCAAGGAATTTTCTTATTACTCAACCTCTGCCGCAGAGAACCAAGTAATTTGGACCTCTGGGATTGCCCATGCAGGTTGTGTCCCTGAGGTTTTTGACTGTAAGGACCTAGTCTCTTGGTGCGCCGATAAATATATTGGAGAGAAAAAAATTATTCCACTGTAGGACCGCTCTTCTGTTTCTTTGTCACCTCAGGTATTCCGCCAAATGCTGAAATTTTTGGAGCCAACATTGACGTTCAAAGGAGAGGATTGCAAACAGTTCCTAGCAAAGCATAATAACGGATTGGGCCTCTTGCCTTTTTTTTTGCAAAACCCGAATCTAGTTCTTGAAGATATTACAAGCATCCAAGTTAGTTCATTTAGAAATCCATTTCATGAAATTGTCTGGCTGTTTACAAGAATAACGGGACAGGAGTCCACAGGTACTGTTTCCCGCATGGCTCTTTATATTTTGTATTTCACAGTCAACAAACAAACCATTTTTGGTTGGGGCAGGTTAATTTCCTATGAAATCTCTTCCCAATTGTGAAACTACGAAAGGAAAAATAAATTTTATATGTCATCCTATTTAGTTTTTGCAATAGCACATTCCTGTTGGTTTCCGCAACTGTCTCTGTCCAAGAATGTCTACTGTGAATTCCACCCAATAACGTTCTTGTACTAGGCCTTGTGGAAGCACAAGGCTTCCCACTGTTTTTAGAGGTTTTTAATGGCTTCCTGTCTGTTTTCAAAGTTTTGTTTTTAGGAGAAGATGCTCCCCGCATATCTGAACACGCAACTAGTTTTTTAGACAAAAAGGGGACACTTGAACATTTGGATAATTGCACTGTCATAAGAATTTTTGGCTCCACAGAACAACCTTCTCTCCTTCCATGTCACATTACGGATATAATGTTTGTTGCAGAAGTACCACGTCAATACAACTACTGGTTCCATCTGCTCCAAAGGAAGAAAAAAAAACAGTTCATTCCTCTGCCTTGGAAAATAGGGGAGTTCATGTTGAAAAACGTCAACAAAATTGAGGATTTCACACCACATTTTATCATGCCCAACCTCATATATGCTGAAAACATAAGAGGATTCGACCCCTATGATTGTTTTAGACAACATTTACAAACACTTGGCCTCGACGATTGTTTTGTAAATAAACACCTGCCCAAAAAAAGAGACAGTAGCGACAACGGTCCTGCCTCTTATGTCGACGACGTAGAGACAGTGCAAAGCTTCACTAAATTGTACACACAACAGGGGAAAGGCCCCAATGACAAGAATGTTCAATCCGCAAATACCACTCCAAAAAGTACGACATCCTGGATCATCGCTCCAACGGTCGATCACAGCAACAAAGAAATCCAGAGTTCTTCAAATGGAGGAGGAGATAACGACCCTCCTCACTCTAAATTTGATAGTTCTCACAATATTCCAGTAGAGAAGAAGAGAAAAAACAAAACAGGGCATGCGGGAGAGCCGAAAATTCAGAGTGAGAACATGGAACTTGACACTAATATGGATACCATGCTCCCCTTCCTTGATCAACCCGGAGACGCCATCCACCATAGCCATCCAATGGACATATCCGTTACCCAAAATTTTGACGTAGATGAATCCTTAGTTTTCCAAAGCACTGTTTTTGATAGCCGGAACAAAAAATTGATAATTGAGAAAAAATATGTTAAAAATAAGAAAGACAAATCTCGTTCAGAGTTTGATGTTGCCAACATGCGGTCGTCCCATATCTGTCAACTTCACACCACAACCGGACAAGTGCTTCATGATTCCATTGGAGGCATCGAGACCGAGAATTCCAAACTGAAGGAGCGAGACAAGGAATTGGAAGACGCTTTCATTCCTATGCCATTTCTTATCAATCCTTTGGCAATAGCCATCCCTGGCACCCCTGCACCCAATGTAAAAGCATCCTCCACCCTGCTCGCATCCTGTAAAGGATATGTGGAGAAAAATATAAAAAAAAGAATGGAACCGGTTACCGAGGCATGGAAAATATCACAAACCATCACTTTGCTTGGAACCAGGGAACATATCTTTCTCGAGCTTTTGCAGGCCGAATTAAGAGATGAAGAAAATTTCTTTTTAAAAACGGTCATCCCTTTTGGCAAGATTGTCAACAATATGACAAAAACAAAAAGAAGAGAAGAAGATCTTCCATCCAAAAACTGGATCGGCCAATTGAATACATGTTGGAAAGAAAAAGTAAACAACCTGCATCTCATTGTTCAATCATGTGAACAAGCCATATCGAAGAAAGATAAATTATTCACAAAGCTGTCAAATATAGACTTAGCCGGGAAAACCAACGACTTCCAAGACCCCCTCTTCATTGTAAACTCCTTTCCATTAACCATGCAAGAGTTCGATAAACAGGTTGCTATGTTTAAGACCTTGTCTCTGGAAAAGTTTTACAACATCCTTCAATTTGATCAAGGTCGCGTCCATGACTGTCTAGTCAAATATGCAGTACATAATGAGAAAATTCATCAGGCTCTCTCTAATCTTTCTATCAACCTCCAGGAATTAGAAAACGATATTTTCAACATAAAATCTGGAATGAGATCAACATCGCCCCAATGAGAGGCTACATTTAAGAATGGCTCGAAAGACAATTGAAACAGGCCGTCGACGAAAGACAACAAACAGTTGTCCTTGAAACCGAAGTTATCGGTGGCATCAATGAAACGACAACCACAAGCAAATAGCCAAAGGACTCATATGTACCCTCACTGTAAGTTTACTCATCGCATCTTTCTTTGTTTATCAACCCAGTCATTCTAGTTTCTTAAACACAAATATATAGGCAAACACTTATACCTTTCCATTTATTTTATTTTGCAGCTATTGCACTCTATCTTCTTTCCAAAATCGTGTTTCTTGTACATATTTTTCTAATGGTCCGCGGGAGCCCCAATCCCAGTTTACATGACAAACACATTCAAATTTCGGTTTATATGTAACAGATTTTTTTTTTTTTGTATATTTCAAAATTTCAAGTAGTATGCAACAAACTTTTATTCTTTGACACATTTCAAATATAAATGCATTTAATTTTTTATATGTTACAGACTCTATTCTTATCTTTCACCACTGTGTATGGCAAATGCATTTAATTTTTAATATTTTATAGACTTTTATTCTTATCCTCCACATTTTCCACAATTTTCTTTCTAGCCTCGTTGACATTATAAAATGGAAGTTCATTGTTATTATAAAATGAAAGTATAGTCTAAATGTTTTTTTTTTTTTTTTTTTTTTAAATTTNTTGGTGAGAAATGATTGGACAGTGGTTAAATTTGTATAATTTGAATGATTGAGATTTTTTTTTAGCATACTAATACTAAATTCATTTATACATTCAGAAATTCAATTTAAAGAACAAAAAAAAAAATCCATTTCTTATAATTTCTTACAAATTTACATGGCAAACCCAATTTAGCTTTAAACATAAAAACAAAAGCAATAGCTTATACCCATTGTAACTTTACTATTACTATTAGATGTTGGGTTTCTAACTCTTAATATAATTTGAGTAGTGGTTTCAGTTTTGCCATAACAACTACAATTCAATTTTTTCAAACGATATTGGTTGAGCAGGAAAGGATTGAGGAATTATCATCAAGAGATTTTCACATATATACTTTAACAGAACCTTGTGATCTTGAGGTTGAAAAGGGAGGTAGGGGTTAGCGTTTTAACCCTGAATCGGCCATTCTTGAACCAGAAAACGTTGGGCATATTACTAGTAGCATGTGATCTTGAGGTTGAAAAGGGATGTGGGGGTTAGCGTTTTAACCTTGAATCGGCCATTCTTGAAACAACAATGTTGGGCATATTACTCGTAGCAAGCAGATCAAAAATATGTTCATTATAGATGTCTAAAACAGAAACATTGACCTTCAATTTCTGTACGAAAACCCCATTTCATTTACATTATTTGGAACACCCAAACATGGTATGGATTTTTCTGGAGCTAGTAAGGCCATAAGGCCATGCATGATACTTCTTCTAAAAGGTTTAAGATGTTTTAAAAATAATTTTCTTTTATGCATGGTGTACTTTGTACATCTTGAGAGTTACACATCTATGTAAATAAATGAAAATTTTAGATAAACTCCAACCACGTGATTGGTTTCAGCGTTAATTTTCAGGGTGGATAAGATAGTCCACACATGTCCATTTTTCTAAACGTAGACAATATACGCTGAATAGATAAAATATAAAATACAAATTCTTTACACAGTAACGCTCTTGTAACAAAATGAATCCAATGGGTCCCTAACTTCTCAAGTAGTGTTTGAATTATTTGTTATGGGATAACTTTCAAATCCCAATCATATAAATCATATGACTATAGTGGTAAGAATGTCCATATCGTTTGTGAGCTTAACACTATCTCTAATTTTTTGGGATTGGGTTAGACGACACTTTTTCATCTTTAAATTGTAAAACTGACTATTGAATTTAATTTATTTGGTGGCATTTGAGTTTAGGTGTTAGAAATTAATTTATTTGGTGGCATAGAAGCATTGGTGTTAGAAATTAATTTATTTGGTGGCATGTAAGAGAATGAGAGACCAAAAATGTAACCAACCAATTCACTAATATCACCTTTTACAAGTTTTCAATACATGTCTTTCTAATTTTATTATATTAATTATATATATTTTTAATAATAATACTTTTCTTCTTTAAATAATATATACTTTTAATTATTAAATTTATTCAAATTATAAAACAAAATTTGAAAATCCATATTATTCTTTTAAAATATTCATCAATCATTTATCTTATAATTTATATTCCTTCTTAGACTACAACTATTTATCTTAAAATTTTTAGACTACAACCATTTATCTTAAAATTTATATTTCTTCTTATCATATTATCAATTAATATCAATTAAATAATTTTTAGATTACACAATGACACATTCTTAGAATTATAAATATACCTTTGAAAAATAATAAAAACATATTAAACAATATAATTACATTTTTAAAATCTTAAATTATGATTAACTATAATAATAAGAAAATTTTATTATATATTAAAGAATCAAAATTGTAAAATATATTAAATAATATAATTATATAACTAAACCATATTTCAATTTAAAATTGTAAATATTTCTATTTAAAATTATAAATGATTAACTATAACGATAAAAAAATATAATGTATAATCTATATAAGGGAATCAACATATAATTCTATATAAGGGAATCAAAATATAATCTAAAGGTAGCCAATTATAAATTCTAACGCATAAATTGCAGTCTTACCAGCGTACCTTTATAGTTCACTTATGAACATGAAATCCTATAACTGCTAACAACAGTTTACCTCGAACGCTGGAATAATCAAGGAGTGGTTGTGTTATAAAGTAAGAATCAACAAGTGGATGTGTTATAGATTCTCAATTAACTTAGATAAATTTAATTGCATTCTCAAACAATAACATAACATCATTTTCACAAGTAAATTGTTTTTTGATAAATTTAATTATATTATCAAACAATAATATTAAATAATGAAGCGGATAGGTCTACATTTATTGACAATGTGTACAATTAATGATCCTTTAATTTAATTAATGATATTCTTCGTCATCCTTTCAAATCAATGAATAGGATTCATTATCATTTATGAATGCATGAGAATTACCTAATCATTTCCTATTACTTTTTCACATTTACTTAATCATATTAAGAAATTATTGTAAGACCATATGATTAACATTTAAATGACAGATTATTTAGTGTAGCATGGGGTTTTACCTGCGTGCCCAACGTTCTTTTATTTTTTTCATGTTACTGGGTAAGTTAACCCCCTAAAATCCATAAAATCAAAGATATTAACATTTTTAATATTTTTGGGTAATACATAGATTTCATTATTTATTACGCCAAAAAACGTATACCTATTAGAGATGGGCACAATTAATCACCTTTTAATCTAAAATTCTAATCTGATGGCTAACAACTGAAAATGCTGGAAAATTCCTAGTCGTCCTCCCAAATCAATGAATGTGATTTACTCTTCATAACTTCCTTGTATTTTTGAGTTAACTTGTTTACTTTTTAACATTTACCTAATGATATTAAGAAATTACTGTACCACCATATAATTGCCACTTTTAACTGATTAACCTTTGGAATTACCACATTTAAGATTAACTTTTGAATTTCCTCAGCTCTATGTGCGTTTGAGCTGTCCTTGAGTTTCAATTCACCATCCGTCCAAATAACTTTCGACGTTCACTAGCCTCAACACCAGCCACTTTACGGCTGTGCTAATAGTTAGGTATGAAGAAAAAATTAGATATAAAAAGAATATTAAAATTATATGGGGCTTTTTTTTCATTAATTCTCTTAAAACTGTTTTAGTGAGTTTTATTACATATAAATACATTGATGTTGTGTCTACTGCTTAGGTTCATCGCAAGTGCCAAGTCTGGTGGTGTTGGAATCTTGCTGCTTGGGTTCATCGCAAGTGCCAAGTCTGGTGGTTTTGGAATCTTGCAACTTTTGAGGCTTCTATAGTAGTAGCACACGAATGGTTTGACCAGGGCCATACAAAGCTCCTCATCTTCCTCCAATTAGGGGCCACCACTCACTCGACTGGACGCAGAAACCACCTAGCCTGCTTGAAGGGACCATCGACGGAAAAAATCAGAATGCATGCCACACATGGATATAGAATGAGAAAATGAATTCAACCGAATGCACGCCACGCATGGATATATAGAATGAGAAAATGAATTCCTTTCGCTTGGAGTTACTAGATCATCGAGTTACATTCGTCGGGTGGTAAGGGATCTATATATACTCAAGGGGATCTATCCAAGCCAAAGTCAAGAAAAAGGACAAGACTTTCCAATGGAAATTTCTTGTAGAAAGAGGAGTGGTGAGAATTTTAAAACATTTTTGTTGACTCTCTTATTTTTATTTTATTTAAAGACTGTTCACTTTGTTAATTATCATGGATCGCACATGTGACAGGGTCACGTGATCAGACATGCTGGCACAGACATGTGCTAGATTTTCGGTACACAGACAAGTGATGGAATTACGTGTCAATCTGTTAGTGTATAATTCCTTGAAACTAAGCGAAGGGCCGCCACATCGGCATTCACCGAACCGAGCCAGCCCCGAGACTATCGAGAAGACGTCTAAATCGTCGTGGAGAAAACGAGTCATCTGGGTCCCTCTTTTGGATGGCCTTTTTTTCGACAAATACCAAACTTTTCGCGTGCATAATCTTAATTACCTCCCTTTCTCTGTGCACACGGCGTTCTAATACCGTTGTTACTTATATCTTGCATTTTATTTCATACTGGAAGACTGTGTTGAATATGTATTCGATCACGCCGTTTGACATGGAATATCATGGTTCCCGAACCTTTCGACGTTGACGAGAGATTTTTGGGTGTCACACAGAAAGCAAAAACTGTGAGCGAGTGTGATGAAAAGTACAAATCCAGATGGGGATTTGTACAATTCCACCGAAAAGCATGATCTGTTAACAAAAAATGCACGGGATTTGATCTGATAAAAACTGGTATTTGTTACGGTTTATTTTTTAATGACGGGAAGTGGTATTGGCCACTGTTTATTTTTATGACTTTTGAATGACTTTCAGTACGGGACTTGCTTTTAATTGGTACCAACTTTCGGGTGGCTTGTATGGTTTATGCTTTGGAGATCCTTTTCGCAAACTTGACCACACAACTCCAAACATTGTTTTTTAAGAGTGATCCAGGAATTGGAAAAAGAAATAACAATCCAAGCCAATTTCCTTAATGTTTAGATCACTAATAATAATATATTAGTGAAATCATATTAATATATTTAAAGAAAATTATTTTCCTAACTTTAATCTTTTCTAATCTAATATTTATTAACATTTCTATCCACTCCTTAACTCAAAATACCCTTTTTCTCTCCACATTAATTGTAATCAAACATAATTTTTTTTATCTATTTATTAATTTAATCTTGATTAACATTTCTATCCACTTCTCAACTCAAACTACCCTCTTTCCCTCCACATTAATTCTAACCAAACATAAAATTCTTATCTATTTATTAATCAATTGAGGTAGGTGATTAAATTTTGTTAACTACCAAACTAAAACCAAAACTAGTTAACATAAAATTCTTATCTATTTATTAATCAATTAAGGTAGGTGATTAAATTTTGTTCACTACCCAACTAAAACCAAAATTAGTTCGGCCACACATTTGTTGCTTGGCCTGCCACATATGTTAATGAACATTTAAATTCTTCTATTACTCTATAAGCTTGATGGCCGTCTTTCTATGTTTTTGTGAAAGGAATATTTTGACTCTAGGTTTATTTTTCAATTTAATATTAAGAGAATATAATTTCTATTTCATAGTAATCAGAGTTTTATTTATTTATTTGGTTAAATCATTAAAAAATAAAGATAAATATCATATTGTAAAATAAGGATAATATTAAAAATATTATTATATCAATTTTTAAAAAGAAAATGTGGTGCCATAAAAAATTAGAGGAAAAAGAAAAATTAAGATATTATACACAGGTAATCAACCATATTCTAGAAGATCAAAATTATCTCTCTGTTTTGACAATTGTAAATATGAAAATAAACATTGTTAAAATAAAAAATAATTCTCATGAACTCCATAGTGAAATTGGGCAATGGCCAATTCCCAAGACACAATGAGATGAAAAAGTGTGACACTAAGAGAGTTGAAGATGAAAAACACTTTCTCTTAGAATGCCGCACATATACCCTATTAGATCTCAATTTCAAAAGATTTGTTAGACTACCAACCTTCATGAATTTTTAAAGCATTAAAACTATGGTGAGAAATTAAATTCTAAAGAATTTTAAGTAATTCCATAGCTTTAGAGATATGATAGACCAATTCACTACAGGACATTAAGTATCTCTCATGTATCACTATTTTTACCACTTATTTAATATATTATACAAAACTAAAAATATAATAATGATAAATTTAAGTG
>ML785014.1:352144-393413 GCA_009831015.1 Picea engelmannii
ATATATATATATAGTCTAAAAATAAAATTATATCAATTACTAAAAAATAATGTTGTAGTCTAAATGTTCTAAGTTTTGACCATTTTAGTGGGGCCAAATATATTTGCATGAAATCACAATTTTATGTTGTTTAAATTGCATTTCTGAATTCATAAATGGATTCACTTGCTGAGAAACCACTCAAATTTGCAAATCCAAAAATTTCTAATAAAATTTCGATCAAAACTAAACATAAATATCCTCGAAAAAAAAAAGAGACAAAACTAAATAAATTAAATGTGTTTTCTTTGATATTATTTTTTATTGTTTTTTAATATTCTAAATTTATCTTCACTTAATTTTTTTTCTTTTTTTTTGAAATAAAAAGTATTGTATTACCTTGGGCTAGCAAAAACTACACATGTTTGAGTGTACACCAGAGATTGCCACATGTTCTGCCATAGTAGTGGAAACCTGAACACGTGGGCAATATTGTCCAGAGACCAAAATATGACATTTTTCTTAGAACACATGGGGACTTGCCACCTGTTCTTCCACAAGCGTGGAAACCAGAACATGCAGTCGACTAAGTGCCCCGACCAACTAATGAACCAAAACCAGAGTTTTAATTTCACAAAATAATTATCACTAAAACCAGATAAAAAAACAGTGAGGGGACTAGACATGAGGCGAACCCGAGCGTCCATCCTAGCGGACTTTGAAGACAAATGGCTGACAAGTCAGAATTTTCACAGGATCACTTGATAGGGAGTCGTACAGGATGCCCAAGCATTTGTTGAGGGTATGTTGGTTATGTTGTTTCTCTGCCAAATCCTTATGCATCTCAAATATCAAGACTAGCTGGTCTTTCGTGATCCTGCAAAAGCAGGGAGTCGAGTGAGCATGCTCTTCTACGTGGTCTTCATTCCAACATTTGTCCCAATTTATTCTGGGGTCCTCATCCTTAGCAACGACAAAATTCTTACAAGGATCCTCCATCTGATGAGGGACTTCCTCTTCAACCATGCGGCATGTCTTGGCTGGCTCCGAAAAAATCAAAGGGGTGATGTACCTATCATTGGTCATTGTTCCAAGTTGGTCTTCGGCAAATTTGGATGAATTTCCTCCCAATTGGGAGGAATCTCTTCTTCCACTGAACAACCTCCATGGAGATGCTCTGTGTTAGATGGGCATAGCTCCGATTGAGCCGCCTCATACCAGTTCTTATCAAAGTAGGGTGAGCGGTTCGAGCTACCACTTGGAAGGTGAGAGAGAGAGGTTGGTACCAGGCATTTGTGCCTGTCGAACTGGATGTAATAGGTTGGCTCGCGCCGAGGCTTATCTCTCTCGCGAGGCATTGCTAGACAAAGCACAGGGAGGATGAAAAAGGTAGTGGGATGGATAGAGGTGTGAGAGAGAAACAGAGGATGAAAAAGGTAGTGGGATGGACAGAAGTGTGAGAGAGAAACAGAGGACGATATGCTAAGGCATTGCAGGCGCGAAGCATAGCAAGACAAACGACACAATGAACTAAAGACAAATGCCAAAAACAATACCCCCCGCAAGACAAAATCAACATGAGAAGGGAGAAGTTGATGGCTCTGGTTGCCATAAGTGCTTGATTAATGGGCATTTGTTGCTTCGTACCAATATGAAGGATCTGAACCCGAGTCTCCATTAAGACCCAACGCATTGAACCTTGGCGAAAGTGAATCCTAGGCATATCGACTGGACAGGAGAGAAGAGTGGCAATGAGGGGCCTTAACTACCCTCGTATCCAACACAACTATTGACATGTGTGCGCCATGTGTCACCCCATCGGGGGATTCACTTAATTTTTGTTTTTAAGAATAGATAAATTTACATTTTAATTTTTCAAAAACACTAAAATATAAGGGGAAGCAAATCCATAACCAAATTTAAAAAAAAGTAAGCCGAAACATCAATTTCCCAAATCTATTTTAAGGCCAAATTTAAAAAGGATGATGAAACTTCAATTTCATTTTACAAGCCATCATTATGTACTATCCTATCTGCCACAATCCAATCAAGTTTCATAAGCAACCAAAACAACTTTCATGGTATCTACAAATATCCTTTAGAACTATGATAAATAAATATGTACAATTTGTGTTCCGAACATTAATGATTATATGCTATATTTTAAATTCATAAATATTGAGTTAGAAATACAATGTATAAGGTGGTGTTAGAGTTATTAAAGCTATGTTTTAACCTTTTAGGAGATGACTTTATTGTCAGCTAATATCCATGTAATCATAGGTTAAGCCGAAATAATCGATGTTCTTTTGGAGGTAAATATTGGTTTATTACATCGAATGTGTTTTTAGGGGGGTGGTTCTGTCCAAGCCTTCATCGTTTGTCCATAGCCACTTGGAACCCGCCCCTTGTCCAATTACCATTCGCCCTGGACTGTCCACTTGTCCTGACCATTCACGAGAAATTATGTTTGTGTTTCTGTTGTGTTATGTCTATGTATGTGATTGTTCTCTGTTCTATTATGTCTGTGTATATGAACCCTGAGAGAGAAAGAAACCCTAGCACCTCACAACCATAGGCGAGCATGGAGCAACATTTTGTGAGCCAACATTAAGGAGATATATCTCGTGGTGAGTATTGGGTTTCTTTAATCGTAGATTTTTTCCTCTTCTTGATTCGTCCATTGAGGCCCTCATGTTAAATTTTAATCACATAGAGTTCTGGAATGGAATCTGCCGAATGATGATCCAACATACCCTAGGAGGCCTTAGTTGTTACATTTCTTTCCACTGGTCCGCGCGCGACGCTGAACAGGTACATATTCTATGTTTCACCGCATAGTTTATTCTTTGAGAAAATGATCATGATTGTTTATTATGCCTTTGTTCGGCTCTCAAGCGGCACCTGCATAAGAATTTCCTTATGTCATATTGACCCTCATGCCCCCACATCTTAAAGGACTTGCAACTCATACTGATTAAACTGGGTCAATCATTTGATGATTAGCCACTCCTATTTTTAAAAAATGTCCAATGATTGAACTCATATATCTTCCTGGAATTGATATGGAATACGTATTTCTTTGGTTTGACATTGACAATTTCTTATTTTATGTTATTAGGTATATGAAAGGAGACATCGATGAACATGTGTTCTTCTCCAACAAAGTTTATGGGACTTCTAGAGGTTTGGGTATCAATTCCTATTCAATGTTGAGTTCATCGGTGGAAAGTGGATGGCGTTCCTTGATTCCTTCGAAAATGAGCCCATTCAATTCGCGGTCCAGCTTCCCTACTGATGTCTCTACAAAACAACAACATCCTTTTTGACCAGCAGGTTTGGAGGTGTGCAGGATCAACCTATTAATGCTAAAATTGAACAGCAGCCTCTATGAGAGGGAGAAGTGTTGTTAAATCCTCTATGGCAGGTTGGTTTAAAGATGTCGCAGAGAGGATGGTAGAAGAGAAAAACTGGTAGGGAAAATTTAACTTGTAGGAGGACTACGAACGAAACAATGGCAAGTAGGGGGCACAAGGAGTTCAGGGATATTGGGAGAAGAATGTTAATAGGACAGAGCCAACATGAACAAATGGGGGAGCTTGCCAAAGTCAACCAGACTAGGGTGATTTTGAGAGGAGGGTTGCTTGTCTCGAGGGCAGGAGCCCTCTTGAACAACGAAACTAGTGGGCTTCAGAATAGAGGGCGACAAGAATCGAAAGGCAACAAACAACAACAATTAGGACTCTCAATTCACCATTGAAAAGTGATAATAGTGAGGATAATGAGAGACTCTCAAAAAACAAGAATGGCCTAGATGGAGTTCACTAAATGGTCGTTCAACCCTACTTTGTTTATTTTTAGTCCTGGAAAAATGATTAGGCTATATGTAATCATAGGAGGTATTTCATAAGCATGGTGAGAAAAAGATCGAATTCCTGGCCATCTTTCTCACCCTTGTAAATGGGGTATTTTGTAAAGCTTTTGAATTTTTGTATTTTGTCAAACCTCAGGGAGGATGAGGCTCAACAATTAAAGTTAGTAAATTTTGCTGCAATCAAATGTTGGTAAATATGCTATTTTTTTATATAGTAGACATGAAAGCACTTAGTCGGATATGAAGATAATGTCCCCCTATAACCATTTGTATATCTGAATTTTTGTCACGAAAAATCTTTTTTTACAGGCCAAAAAAAGGTATTGAAATGCTTCTCAGTCATAAACATTGTCACAATGTTCCATCATGTGGATTGGAGATGCATATTGATTTTGTTGGAGATGATAGAGGATTATAAAATGATTTTTACTAAAATTGAATCTTCTACAAAATATTCATAAAAAGCAATGACAACATGTTCATCACATAGATATCAATATATGTAAATGGGCAACAAAGAGCCAAGTACCATATGGCAATTTCAAGGTTTATAATAGTGTGTATCTCCCTCATGCAAATGTAGTTCTTAATAGTGCCTCTAATTGCAAGCTTAGAAACAAAGAACTTAGAAAAAATTAATTTTGATTTGCATTTTTCAGAACCCCGTTATATTGGTCTATTGAACCAGATTAACAATTATTGTAATGATGATAATCTATGGTCGAATATTCTTGTCATTGTATTCCGTAATTTGATGAGATCCTGCCATGATTAGTTGTTACATTGTGTTGTTGTTTTGTTAGCTAACTTCTTACTCGATATAAAAATTGTGCTTAACTAGGCAATGCAACAGGGTACCTTGAATGTTCTTCATCTTCAAATTTGATTTTATTATATATGTGAACCAAACGGAAGTAACTCAGCAAAGAAAGATATCCATTCCACATATTCAGACCCAGATCACTTTTCACAATTAGGCCTGTAATAAAAGCATATAGTCACAACACTAGGATTGACCTAGGTTGGGTAGTGCCACCTACCAAGCACTAGACAAAATTTGTTTAATTTCCTCTAAACATTTATAAAAGCACTGCCAATGAGAAGTTGTGCCTTATTTACTCTCATTTGATCTCATGATCCAGTCTTGATAAAGCCACTATGAAAGTTATATGGCAGAGGTCATACACAACATTCATTCCGTGAATTTTTTATGCCCGTTATTGAAAAAAATATTCATAATGTTGGAAATTATGCTTTGCCAAAGATGTTGGAGAATGCATATTCGACATTATAGAATTTAAAAGATGCAGAAAATGGAAATCTCATTAAGACATGTTTTATGATAGTACCAAGAGACACAATCCACAACCTAAGTAGCAACAATGTGTTTATGTGTGTATAACTCTCAACTAGGCAGAAGTATTGTTCATATACACTAATTATTTTTAATATGCATCGAGGTTAAGGTGGCTGACTTAACACTCATATGAAGTTGTGAACAATAAACATTATATACTAGCACGGATCCATGTAAACCTAGGTTTGATATGCACTTCGATGTTACAGAGCTCAAGGTTTCATATCTTGAATTCCAACATTTGTTACATTGGCCATTTGTGTTAATTTGACCTACAAACCTTCAAGCTTCACAATCTCAAGATGCATATCAAACCTGGGTTTAGATAGGTATGTGCTAGTGTCCATATTCAATGTACCCAATTCACTGTTTAGATTGAAAGCTGTGTTACACACAAATTGGTGATGGATTCTCATCTCCCCACCCACACTGTAAACATAAGCTTCAGATTATTTTATACACTAGCACAAATCCATCTTAATTTTTTGGATCATTAACTCCTACTTGTCTTATGGAATAACGTGTAATATGAGTGGGTTGTGGTTGTTATTGTATTGGGCATTGTGATGTACAATTTGTCCTTATGTGAGTAGTCTTTCTATACCGTATGCCTTTTGTCTTTATGTGAGTAGCCTTCCTATACCGTATGCCTTGTGAGGGAGCAAGAAACTCCCACGGAATGGCAACATGTTAAAACCTCAACGGTTGTTATTTGATCTTTCTGGTGGGATACAAATTTTGGTTAGACATAACTCAACTCCTTTTCAACTACAAGTGATGAGAAAAATGAAAAAATATGAGCAGAGTCGAGAACAATGAAAAGATATCAGCAGAGTCAAGAGTCTATTGCCATAAAAAACACCTTATGGCAAAAAACACCTTACATAGCCTACAAAGAAAGTAAGTGGATGCTTTATACTTAAAGGAAGAATAATTCAACATGATAACCATTGTTTGTACATATAGTCTCAGCCCACTCAGTCACAATGCAGTCCACACGATTCTCCTAAAAAACTATATAATACAAAAATAAATGTATAGAGAGAAGAGCTCCATGCATCCAGTGACAATACATTAGGCATCCAATAACAATACATTGTACACGGATATGATCATGATCAAGGCAAGAGACTGTGACCAAATCTTCACTTTTTACCCTTCAATCCTCCACATACAAAAAGGTTAACCTTCAATCCTCCACATAAACAAAGTGCAGTGGCATAGACTGCCCCTTTACACATGGCCAACAAGAGCTTCGAGGCCCCTTCCACATCCAAGCTACCTACCTTATTTTTTCGTGAGAGAAAGGTATTATGATTCTTACACGAATGCAACTCTGATTCTCATTCCTGAATAATAATCTTAGTTTAGTTATGATCTAAAAAAATTGCAAATAAATTTAATATTTCCGTAGTCAACTACATAGTTATAACCTAAATTTCAATAATTTTGAGAAAAAAAAATAAAAATTAAACAATCCATTTGATAAAAAAAAGAGAATTAAGCAACATCACCAGAATTAAGTTTTATTCAAGTGTGAACATCACCAGCACGTCACGGGAGATGTTACCACCTCGGGTTGGAGACCAGTTACTAATGTCGGTGATGTCGGTGAACTGCAACCAGATCCCGGACAGGAAAGGGAAGACAGAAGACTCAAGAGAATCGATTAGATAACAGCTTGCAATAGTACGGCACAGAAAACCTCTAATTTCGTCCTTCGCAATCATAGTTACGGGTCCTGGTCCCACTATTCTCTCTGCCTCTCTGTACATGATGATAACAATTATAATTTGTATGTCGCTCGACGAATTCAGAGTCTCGCCCTCAGCGCTACAAAAGGGATGGCATCGGTGTGGAAGTTTGGTGCCGTGCTTGACGTGTAAACTAGTTGCGAAGTCTAGAAGACCTGGAAACCGTCTGCATTCTTCCTCCTCTCAAGGTCTGAGTAATGTGTGTTGACGAACAATTCTGCATGTGCTGACCGACGAGAGGGAGGTGCCGCCCAAGGAATTCATTTAAAAGCGATCTCACCCTGAGTAACCAGCTAAAAATGGCTCCCTCCCATCAAACTTTCTCTGAACTTCCGCATATGGCGTCTATTGTTGGTGGTTTTAGAGCCCATACTCCCTCCCCTTGCGCTGCTTGCAAGATATTACGAAGAAGATGCGGAGAGAAATGCGTGCTTGCTCCCTATTTTCCATCAAACGATCTTCACAAATTTGTTACTGTACACAGAATATTTGGAGCAAGCAATATCATAAAATTACTTCAGGTATTTATACCCAGTCATGCAGCTTGAATTGAATTTCTTGCGAAGGCTAAATGTTCTTTCTCATTTCCTAATACCATCGAAAGTGCTTTTGTGGTAGCTTCATTATTAACTGTCCTATATCTGGCACTGCAAACTGGGTTTAATTGATAAGCTTTGATATGTGTGTGAACTATCAGGAACTGCCAGCTGAGCGGAGAACAGATGCAGTAAGCAGCATGGTATATGAAGCGAACGCAAGACTTCGAGATCCTGTATATGGTTGTGCAGGAATAGCTTTCCAGATGCAGTCTCAACTCTGTCAATTGCAATCACAGTTATCTACAGCCCAGGCAGAGATTCTAACCATGCGCTTGCAACAGGCTAATCTTCTTGCACTCATCACAGGCTCTGCAGACAGTGGGGGAACATCTCGACCACTTTCCCCATCTAGTAACGCGCTTTCCCAGGAGAGCAATGACCAGCAAACGGATTTGATTTATTTTGAAGGAGAAGATCCACTGCAGCTGTGGGACTACTCAGTTTGGACACAGTTGTAGCTGTAGCCTCTAAATTGTAGAAGACTGCCTGGAGGAGATGACATAAGGCATCATCCATCCTGTTCTCTGTGTAATTGCCTGATCTGCTTTCTACAATACATTTAAAGCTCTGGCCAACATGCTTTTAATCTGCGAAAATTATGCATACTCAAGTATTCTAGGCGGAAGATTGAAGTGATAGATTTTGGACAATGAACCTTACATACTTTGTAAGGTTACAAGATTCAGAAAAGTCTGAGAAGGTAATCTGTCATTTCAATGTTTACCACAATATTTTTGAATGCAAAATTTTTGCCATTATAATCATGAGTATGTTACAGTGAAGGCTCTAGTAATGGTTCAATAGACACTGACACTGCTGCAGTGCAGTCGAGGCAAGGCTGAGGCGTGTCATGAGAGCTTGGTTGAGCTTCCACCAAGGACACTAGTCAGTCTCAAACACCACCATGCTCTAAGTGACACTAGCCTTCTCCGGCCTGCGTACATCACAGAAGAAATACAATAATCTGAGACACGGAAATGGAAAAATTCTATAATGCTAATAGAGATATGGCTTGGAAGGGGTTTAGATAAATAGCCTTACCTGAGATGAGCGAAGGGCCACAGAAGTTGAGCAGAGCGAAGGGTTGGTAATGCAGCCAAGCAGATGAGCGAAGCATGAAGAATGATTGGAATGCTAGTCATAGAAATATTAGCAGAGAATGCAATATGTCCAACAAATGGTACATAGTATTGTTAAAGTTGGAAAAAGAAAGCATAGGGAATGGATATGACAAGTGGGTACCTGAAGAAGCATGTTGAGTTTACTGTCCCTATATGGCACATGTAAATCCCATTTTCTATGCATTCCACAACCATTAATTTTGCCAGTCTGAAAATTTGGAGAATGGACAAATCAGTACGCTACAAATACAGATGAATTTGAGTTTCTACCATTCAACCCAAATCCTAAAGGCAAGAAGTTATACCTGCATTTTTTCTGCTGGTCGCACAGAGCCAGCTTGATCTATGCTTTCCAAACCAGCCATATTCACAAGCACCGGTTTCCCTCCTATTGCAGGCATGTCTATTATTACCTGCAAGTGAAAATTTACATATATAAGTATAGTTTATGGCCAAAGTAGTCACATATCCTGGCAAAACATACCTACCAGACAATGGCTGCGTGAACTTCTGTCGTTTCACAGACTAGTTTTGAGAACTCTCATATTTTTTACTCAGACAATCTCCTTGGTAATCTTTCGAGCTTCATTTCCACACATGGAAGTTGCATTCTTGACCTTCTTTCCCATTACTTAAAACTTTATATACAATCAATTGGAAGCAGATTAGAATACATCAAGAACAAAATAACAAGGTGCAGCACATAACGAGAGATTGTATCAATTTGATTATATCAATTTCCTGATACAAATCATGGAGAAGAAATATATTTTGATTTAATGGAGAACAAATATCCATGGGATGATTTGAAAATGATAAATAAGTAGTACTACAAATTACAGTAGAATGCTTATCAACATGTACAAATTACAGTAGAATGCTTATCAAAATGTGCTGAGCTGGCTGGTTCGTAGAGCAGGGTAGTTGATATTCCCCACCGGGATTCTAATCCCTCAGGGGCATGTCCACCCTTCGTTGTAATGGGCTTAGCTTCAAACATAGAAACAATAGCTTATACCCATACACATAGTCTGATTGTCCAACTTTGCTATTAGATGCTGCGTTTCTAACTCTTAATATAATTTATGAGCACTGGTTTCAGTTTTTCCATAACAACTAGAATTCAATTTTTTCATACATGTGTCCGATATTTGGTTGAGCAGGAAAGGATTGAGGAATTATTGTAAACAGATTTTCACATATATACGTTCACAGAACCTTGTGATCTTGAGGTTGAAAAGGGAGGTGGGGGTTAGCGTTTTAACTCTGCATCGGCCATTCTTCAACCAGCCAATGTTGGGCATATTACTAGCAGCAAGAAGATGAAAAATATCTTCATTATAAATCTCTAAAACAGAAACCTTGACCTTCAATTTCTGTCTGAAAACCCCATTTCATTTACTTGATCACCCAATATATGATCCAATGTCATTCGACAAAAATTACACGGGATTTGCTCTGACGGGAAGTGGTTTTGGTTACTGTTTATTTTTTAATGACGGGAAGTGGTATTGGTTACTGTTTATTTTTACAACTTTTGAACGACTTTCAGTACGTGACGTGCTTTTCATTGGTGCCAACTTTCGGGTGGCTTGTACGGTTAATGCTTTGGTGATCCTTTCCGCAAACTGGACCATACAGCTCCAATCATTGTTGCTTAACAGTGATCGAGGAAATCTGAAAAAGACATGAATTTCTTATTTGTTTATTAATTGATTCAATTTTGTTCGGCCACAATGCTGTTTGGCCACAATTTGTTCGGCCCCAATGCTGTGGTGTCACGTCGTCCACTAAGACAGTTGCAAATCCATAACCAATATCGCCTCTGAGTCTACTAGTGCAGTTGGTGCATGTTCTGTGGGGTGGCGAGAGCCATGAAGAGAGGAGAGCAGCTGGAATATTTGTGAACCCTTATTGTTGAGGACTTCCAGGTGAAAGTGCAGGCCGTCCACCTCCTTGCAAACCTCGAACACCAGGTCTTGCAGAATTGCAAGGTCATTTTGGAATTTTTCACAGGTAGCGTAGTTTGAGTGGGAGTGGGGTTGTTCCGGAGGCTTCTCCTGACGGACGGTGGTATCTTCGCGTGGAGACTGGACTAGTGGTGAGTGCACTGGAGAAGGCGCAGGAGCAAAATTCTTAGGAAAATTGGGAGGGATGACCAAGGCGGGTTGCGAGAAGGAGGCCAAGTCTGATAAAGGCCCTGGGGAAAATCCTAGTGAATTCCCCAGGAGGTCTAACCACTCAACTCTGGAAGCCCATGGTGAGGAGAGAGGCGGGAGGCCACTGTGGCTCTGAGCAGAATGACCAGAAGAGGAGGGCAACGAGGACGATGAGCTATGCGAGGGTGCGGGAGCAGGCTAAGGCCGAATTTCCATGCGCGGTCGGTTTTGGTACCAAGTCGATCCACGCTTGGATTTTCCTCGCAGCCTAGGCATGGCCGGAGGGCGATGGTGAGCACGCACAAGGAAATGGAAAAAGTGGCAGGTGAGCACCAGAGGAGGGAGAAGACCACGAGATGTATCTAGTGAGAATGGATAAGGATGAAGAAAACACCGATGAGTTCCATGGTATGAATACTGCTGGAGATGGAAGATGCACACACACAGAGGTGCCCAGAGTAATGGCGGTTCCATCAGTTAGACGAGAGGGCAGAGAAGAGCGCACTTGAAGCGTTAATGGCGCTCTGGTTTGATTGAAGTGGTTTTAAGTTCATGGTGTGGAAGGGGGGAGGGGCATGCAGTAGTCATGTGGCTGGTACTGTACTAGAAGGTGCCATCCCCTCCGTCATGACCCCTGTCCCTCACTAACACCCCATCTGGGGAATATATTTTATTTAATATTATTCATAATTGTTTTTTAATATTATAAATTTATCTTCACTTAAGTATTGAGAAAATTACATTTTAATTTTTTAAAAACACTAAAAATATAAGTAAGGAAAGCCTGCATACCTATCAAGTGAAGTAAATCCATAACCAAATTTAAAAATGAAGCTCAAACTTCAATTTCGCAAATGCATTTTAACACCAAATTTAAAAGGGAAATGAAACTTCAATTTCATTTTACCATGCATCATTACGTACTATCCTATGCGTCGCAATCCAATCAAGTTTCATACAACAACCAAACCAACTTTCATGGTATCTACAATATCCTTTAGACCTATGATAAATAAATATGTATTGTTTGTGTTCCGAACATTAATGATTATATGCAATTTTAAAAAATCCAAATTCCAATGTATAAGGTGGTGTTAGAGTTTTAAACGTTGTGTTTTAACCTTTTATGAGATGAATTTATTGTCAGCTAACATCCATGTAATCATAGTTTAAGACGAAATAATCGATGTTACTTTGGAGGTTGATATGGGTTTATTTTATTCACGTGTGAACATCACTAGCACGTCACGGGAGATGTGCCCGTGCTTGTGTTATGCTTGACGTGTAAACTAGTTGCTAAGTCTAAAAGACTTGAAAACGGTTGGAATATACAATTCCTATTTATTTAATATGCTTGCTAATGTATTGAGAAGTAGAGTTAATCTCTATTTGTGAGTTGTGTGATCTTATTCTTAGGAGGTCGTTTGAGAGTCGGATTTGTGAGATCCATGTTTGGTGTGTTGTTGAGATATTATCTCAACCTCTCCATTTATCTTTGGCATAAGTTAGATCTGATAATAACCAGTGAAATCTATATAATGAGTCACAAGTCATTGTACAAATATTCATTAATTCAATAGGTTGTGTGTTCACAATTATTTGTCTCTACTCTCCCATTTTATCATGGTATCAGAGCTGGTCTGGGAGTGACTCCGTCACGAGAGTGCCCATGAACATGCATAGAGTAGAGGAGTGTATTGTTTGTGAAAGTTATGATTTTGAGTGCCCAAATTTGTTCACGAGTGTGAGATGTTTGTTCATCCATTTTCTGTAATCGATGTAGTTGTTGCAACAAAGAATAGGAAATCGTTGGGCATGGAGAAGCCAACACTAAGAAGAGTGGACAGTGAATATTCCGTTGCGTGGAAGAAACTATGTGTACCAACAATGAGAATATTTGTTGATGACCAAAACAAGCCGAAGAGAAATTTCCCTATTGAAGGGATCTTCCAGCGTGGAGGAATGGTATGTTTGTTGCTCGAGACAAAAATTGGTTGTCGTCATATAATTTGATATTAATATAAGGGTGGATTGACCGCAAGATTGACTCATCTCCTCACACGCCATGTTAAATTGAGAGATCACTCTCATCCTTTCTTTCTAAGGCGGTGGTGGTATCGCTTGGACCACCAATCACTTTGTTTGAGGTGCATAATTCTACACCAATCGGATTTTGTTTGAGGTGTGGAATTTTCCCCAATCGGATTCTAGAATTGTGGACGTTGTTATAGAAGCAATTTAAATTTTGCAGATGTAAAGATGATTTTAGGGTTGATTTTTTTACGAGAATTTCTAGGGATTCTTTCTTTGTTACGATAGGGGAAATTGAGGTCATAGAGGTGTGTTTCTGTAGATTTTTTGAGGTCCTATGAGGCTGCCACCTAAGGTCTTTCTTTGACCTTAGTATGGCTCTAAGTTTCAATTGTGTGGTTGTCTTCTTTTGCTGTTTTAGGACATATACAATCACCCAACTTTACAACAACAACTTGTTTGAAGCTGAAGAACAAGTCCAAACCAAGAAAGAGCACCCTAGCATGGTGCGCCCCTCATAAATGTTGCCAAATCCACCAAACTGTTGCAGATGCCAACTGGAAGCTCTGATATGGAAACCCCTCCACAGTAATCAAGAACTATTAAGTAGCCTCCCTCTGAAATAGGCCTCACTGCAATCTGACAAGTGAAAGTGCTCCCAACTGATGATGCACCCTCCTCCTCAGATCTGAAATCTCCCCACTAAATAAACACGACTAAGAACCGAATGCCTCTCTTCTTGAAAGCAAGAGCCCATCCTCTAGCCTTCTCATGCAACAAACCTCATCTCAAGGATCCCTCTCTTCCTCTCCATGTGAGCATAACAAGGAATACAATGTGCCTCCTCTAGTAATTGCGCCTCTCCTCCATGTAGCATGCACCCTCCAAGGATAGATGGCTAAACCTCCATGGATAACCTCTCCATGAAATCTCAACCCAAAAAATGTTTCCTCCTCAAGCCAACAAGGGTTTCTACCCAAACCCTCATCAAGTGCGCCCTCCTCTCATTGAGAAATGCACCCCTCCTCTTCTCCAAAACTCACAAGTGAAGAATGAATCTCAAAAATACACTTTACCCTCCTTTAGCCTCTTTTGGCCAAGACCTAAAATATCAGTGGCCTAGATCCAATCTAGCCAAGTCTAATCAATGGGTGAGATCTCATCCAAAAATATCACTAAGGAAACCCACTTTCCTTAGTTGCTTTATGTCTATTAATTCACCCACATTGGGAATTAATTGAAACTTTAATGCTTAAGTGGCATATTTTACTTTTGACTTAAATCTCCTAAGTCAAAGTGAAATTAGAATCATAAAGTAAAGTACAAGGGTAATAGTCTTCCCCCTTTGTGCTTAGAGACTCATAAGCACATGGGGACAACTTCCCAAGATACCCAAATCTCAACACTCCCTCTTACCGAGGAAAGTGCTCGTCACCACCAATATTGTCCCTCCAAAGGACATGGTTGCTTCCTGGCATATGCTCGGTGAGTATGGCTATACCCTGATCACTGAAAGTGGACTATGTCACAAATATGCTCAATCTACATGATCTATAGATGGCACTGACTATCCATCTATCCAAGATCACCTGGATCTCGGCATCACACCGAAGATCTCTACCTTGGTCTCCCACCAAGGATTTCCACCTACTCTTGGCATCTCACCAAGAGTCACTACTCTTGAGATCTCACCAAGAGTCTCCCCCTCTTGGTCTCTCACCAAGATTCATCAACTTGGCCTCTCTCTAAGTAACTTCCACCTGAAGTGGATCCAGAACCTGATCTTCCCGTCTTAGAAGCTAAGTGAGGCTCAAGCCTCCATGGTGCCCTGCTACTGCTTCTCATCAACCTCTGATGCACTGATGTTGTAGCACCAACTCTCTGTCTTCTTGGTTGCTCTGAAAATGTAGCTATGCTGGGTGGACCACTCACCCACTCTGAAGATGTCTAGGGACACTGAGTCTCATCTCCCTCTCAATCACTGATGTGAGTCAGTTGGTCCTCATCAACTCTATCTCCCCATCTAGTGTTGGATGGTGTAATCGCAGACAAGGTAGTCACGAATGCACACCCTCTCATAAACTTCTCACTGAACTCTATCTCCTCTGTTGTCACTGCTGACCCATCTTGCTACTTCCTCTTCTTCTTGGGACACTGTCCTGAATAGTGACCCATCTCTCCATAAGAAAAACATCTCACTGTGCTCATGTCTCTCTTCTGCCCACTATTTTTTCTGCTCTCTCCTCCCTGTGATGCGGCCCCAAACTTAGGACCCTCCCTACCTCCACGATCGATATTCTTCTTTCCCTTTGTCCAAAGAGAAAGGTCCTCAACACCTGAAACTGATTTTTGTTGTTGTTGTTGTTGTCCAGAAGCCTCGATTACAAGCCTAATCTCCTCCTGGACGAAGTCATCCCACATCCTCTCCCATGTAGGCATAAACTTTCTGGCAATAATGATGTGAATGAATGCACCCCAAGGTTTGGTGAAGCTATTTATATCTTTCCTCACCAAAGATTTAGGGTTCACCACCTCTCCGACGGCTCCAAGATCATCTTTGATCTGGGTGTAGTGACCAAGGAATGAAGTAATTGACTCATCCTCGAGAATGTGAATGCCCCTCAGTCAATCATGAAGAACCAACTTCTGGTTCTTATTAGAGCTCTTGTACAACTTGTGTAGAGATTATCACATCTCATACGCACAAATCTTCCCAGTCAAGTGGGGAATAATTTGATCTCTCACAACATCACAAATGATCCTCTTTGCCTTGTTGTTCCTCTTCCTGAACTATGCCACTAAGACTGGAGCAGTAACAAGAATGGGAGGAACAACTGCTTCGACTATGTCCCATATCTTGAGGTCCTATAAGACAAATACCATCCTCGCCTTCCAAGGCGACCAATTGCTAGCCTCGGCTAGCCTGTCCTCCACATGCATCTGAGATACTGACATGTCTATCAACTATGCTCACGCTGATGATCCAAATGAAAAGGAACACTGCCTCACTCCTATCAACAGAAGTGTGAAAAGAGTCAAGCGAAACCCCGACCTCACTCCTATAAAGTAGGTGTGAAAAGAGGTCCAACCTCACTCATGTCCATGCAGAAGTGAAAAGAGGTTGTCCAGAAGTGTCAAAAATCAACCACTATCCACAAACATTGTCAACTAGCTGTCCAAAATCTGACCCGAGCTGTCCAACTAGCACTGAATGAGAGGTAACTTTAGATCTAAAGTTTACCCATTGTTTTGGACTGAAAACTTGCTGTCCAAAACAACTAATAGATCTGATATAAAACCTCACAAAACTTCCCACAAACGTTATCCAAAATCAATAAGTCTAAGCCACCTTTGGATCTGATACCAAGTAGATTTTCTGAGGTCCTATGAGGTTGCCACCTATGTTTTGTCTTTGACCTTAGTATGGCTCTAAGTTTCAACTGTGTGGCTATCTTCTTTTGCTATTTTTAGGACAACAAACAGCCACCCAAGTTTTTTCTCGATGTTTTGATGGTTAAGTGCTCTTTTAAGGTGCCCTTGCAAGTGTTTTCTTTACTCAATGTTAGCACATGCAATATAACTTAAAACACATAACACTACCTCTAGATGTTTAACTTTAAAATGTTGATCTACACTTTTAAGCATGCATAAATTTGACACAGGTATTTTTGGTCAACATGACCCTGGATAAACCCTCCCTGGGGAAAACCAGTTTGGAATATATGTCTATATAATGGAGAAATAGATGGTGGAATACAAAAAGTACAAAATATAGATGAACTTGTTACAATAGCAGCTTGTCTCAAGATTAAGAACAAGTCCAAACCAGGCAAGAGCGCCCTAGCATGGTGCACCCCTCATAAATGCTACCAAATCCACCAAAACTGCTGCAGATGGCAACTGGAAGCTCTGATCTGGAAACCCCTCCATAGTAATCATGAAATGATGAGTAGCCTCCCTATGAAACAAACCTCACTGCAATCTGACAGGTGAAAGTTCTCCCCACTAATGATGTTCCCTCCTCCTCAAGTGTGCCCTCCTCATATCTGAAAGCTCCCCACTAGATAAATAAGGATAAGAACTTAATGCTTCCCTCCATGAAAGAAAGCGCCCCTCCTCTAGCCTTCTCATGCAACATACCTCATCTCAAGGCTCCCTCTAGTTCTCTCCAGGTTAGCATAACAAGGAATACAATGTGCCTCCTCTAGTAAATGTGCCTCTCCTCCATGTAGCATGCACCCTCAAAGGATATATAGCTAAACCTCCATGGATAACCTCTCTATGCAATCTCAACCCAAACAATTATTTTTCCTCAAGCCAACAAGGGTTTCTACTCAAACCCTCATCAAGTGCGACCTCCTATCCTTGAGAAATGTGGCCCTCATCTTCTCCAAAACTCACAAGTGAAGAATGAATCTGAAAAATACATTTTCCCTCCTTTAGCCTCCTTTGGCTAAGCACTAAAAGATCAATGTCCTAGATCCAATCTAGCCAAGTCTAATCAATGGGTGAGATCTCATCCAAAAATCTCACTAAGGAAACCCACTTTCCTTGGTTACTATATGTCTATTAATTCACCCACATTGTGAATTAATTGTCACTTTAATGCTTAAGTGACATATTTCACTTTTGACTTAAATCTCCTAATTCAAAGTGAAATTAGAATCATAAAGTAAATTACAAGGGTAATAGTCTTCCCCCTTTGTGCTTAGAGACTCATAATCACATGGGGACCACTTCCCAAGGTGCCCAAATCTCAACAATTTTGAACTATCATCGAAATTAGTGTACTCGCCACTTCTGTATCGAATTCTCCCTTGTCGATTCGGCGAGACACTAACATGAATTTACCGAATCAGATCTAGATTCATTGTGTTTCAATATTTAAATTGTGAGTTGTATTTATTTGCAAGGAGTTTGCACTGGTCTGCAAAGAGTGTAGATCGACTAGAACTGAACCTAGTCCACTGAGATTAGTTCTAGATATTTTTTGTAATGTTTGTGGTTGCTCCAATAGGGTGTGTGTGGAAGCTATGATTTCTTGTGAGATGAGGAATCATTGTTGCCAATAAGAGATAGCAACACTGTGAAGATATGGTCTGTGTGGAGCAGCTTCCATGATAAGTTGGTACAGCTTCCATGATAAGTTGGCAGTTACAATATTCTTCACCTGTGGTGGGGGATCATTACTCAAACAAAAATGATTTGATGCGGAAATATATTGAAGTCAGTGTCTGTTAGAAGGTCATAATTGAAATTCTAAGCTCTTGGCCCACTGCATGGAGGTGTTATAGCAAAGTGAGGTGTACGTGCCCATTCCATTGGACTCAAACAACCTCCAATCTAAGTGAGAAAAGTCATATTGAATTGTGATTTAACAAGTATTTCTTTTGATATTTTTCGGTTTGAAGGTGTGCATAGTTATGTCATTCAAGTTGTCTGAAATAAAATAGATTCATCACCATATTATAATGTGAGTCACACATGTAATTGAAAGAAATTCTATGATATTTTTATGTAGTGGTCCTAAAGAATACTTAAACATGTACCTGGTATAGGTTATGTACCTAGACATTGTATACACCCTAATGTAAAAATTTTGTGGTGATCTAAAAATCACTATGTAAAGAGTGGTTTGTGGTCAAAACCACTTGAGAGTGCATGGTTGAAGGTAATCCGAGAAAACCCAAAGCATGGTTACAGGTAATCCAAGAAAACCTGATGCATGGTTGAGGGTAATCCGAGAAAACCCAAAGCATGGTTATGGGTAAGCCGAGAAAAAACCAAGGTTGATGATGATGTGATGAAGGGAAAGGTATGAGAAAGAATCATTGAATGAACCATGTAGCTGAAAAGGATTCCTAGAGAAATGGCGGTTATAACGGTTGATGAGCCATCACTAGTAAATTTAGATCATTTTGCGACGGCCATTTCGACACTCTTGCGACATTATGTCATGGAGATTGTAATGAATATTGGGCCCCTCAAACATCGCATCATATCCCGTCGAAACTGTGAAAAACCTAAAATAATCTTGCAAGAGAGACGACGTATGATGGTCGTCACAAGAGAGACGACCTATAGAAGTTGTCGCAAACACAAGAGAGATGACCAACAATCATCATCGCAAGAATGATAACCAAAGATGATCGTCACAAGAATGACAACATAGGATGATCGTCGCATGAACAAAATCCAAGGATGATCATTACAAGAGAGACGTCAAACAATCATCATTGCAAGAAATATAACCGAAGATGATCGTCGCAATAGAGACAACTGACGACGATCGACCTAGGATGATCGTCGCAAGAGAGACTATCAACGATCTGTGTGGTCACAAGAGGAACGAAATATATCTATTTTTAAAAAAAATAGATATATTGACATGAAGGTTAAAAAAGGCACAAAGCAGTTAAATTTGGCAAATAAATAAATTAGATCGGGCCCATAATAACTTTGATCAGGATCCATCGGAATTGATGGCCAAGAAGCATTGCGGAATTTGAAGTTACGCGGGGGATAATTCTGAAGGGTGGTCCTGCAATACAAACCACAGTTTCCATTGAGGAGTAGGTGTCAACGACGTGTTAATTGCGGAATGAAAAGCGAGCTGTTCCAAAACTGACAGTCCACATCTCCACAAAGTGAAAAGTATAAAAGTTAGATTTGACATTTTTATTTTTTATTATTTTCAAACTCGAGGACCATTGGAACACTGTCGTGACTGCCATTTTTCCATTTCATCCCATCTTTGCACCATCACAACCTGTTTCTAGGTATTTATCCCATCGCCATAGATCCCATATTATGACGAAGCCCTAATTGACAGAGATGCAGATGTATTTAACCTTAATATCACTATTTCTCCCATTTTTGTGTCTCGAAGCAACTTGGTTGATATAAAGGGAAATCTAGTATTCCATTTTTAGAAGTAGTCCAGGCCTCCATTGTCCCGTATGCTGTTGAGGTTTCTTTCCCATTTCCTGAATTCGTAGGTTGGTGTGCTGAGCAATATTCCCATTCAAAAAGGGTAATTGTAAATAAAGAGGGGTCTCAAGGCATGTGTAGAATAAATAATCTATAAATCTGAAAGTCACTCAATATCCCAAAATCATTTTCCTTTACTTCTGAGCCATTCAACGAAGAAAAAATGATTAGGGTTTACAAAGAATGTCAGCCAGAGCACAAAAGTGAATTTCTACAACAAATCATTAAACCTAAACAAATGTCAGAGAGTATGTTAGTACCAATTAATATCAACATGATGGTCATTGAAGTCCAGTGGGTCTGTTCCATGTTGAGTGAGGTCCTAGGTCTAGATAGTGATAAATATGTTGTTGAAGTCACGCTTGGTTTTCTTTTGATTTTTTTCAAGTCAGAGTCTGGTTAGTCAGTCAGAATTAATGTTGATAAATTCCTAGCTGACACCATTCACAATGAGCTAGTGAATTCCCACTCTTTGATACATTTTATATATGTAACACCATCCACATGTGGCTAGTGAATTTCCACTCTTTGAGACATTTCAGATATTATACATATTTGTTAAAGTTTTTCTTAGCAAGTAACCATGGAGAAATCCCTAAAGCAACTTTTGTATCTACTACATGTAAAAGAATCACTTTGCTCATATTCATTAACAAGGTCATGTCAAGAATCTTTTCTCTAATTTTTAATACAAGTTTACAAGTTTACCCAGAGTTTTGGAGGACATGAATATTCAACTGCAGCCAAATCCAGAAAAAAAAATACGATACTGGGTACTTTTTCTACATTCAATACTGATCTGGGTATATGGTTTTCATGAGTCTCCTTATCTGTTATCTTTTTCCCTAACTCCCAATATTTTTTCTCTTGAGTTCATTAGACAGAGAACTTCATAAAATTGTACAAAGCCTCTAACATCAAATTCCCCTTTGTTATTGGTCCTTTTGTTGTTAAGTCCAGATGATGTTTATCGTAGGTTAAAGCAAAACTCAAAGACTTTGGATTTTCAAAAATACAAGGAAGAAAATATGATCCACATCAGATCATATCCAAGAGAAGACAAATGAATAAAAATGCACCTTATGAACATGAGAATGTGGAAGGCTTGGATAAACTAGCTAATATGGAAGTGTGTATTGATGTCGAACCACCATTGTAACAAGTTCAAACACAACAAGCTCCTCAAAAGTTGGTGATTAAAATTCCCAAAGCCAGTGTACAACAAAAGAAGAATTTGAGGGACTCTGGATATTCATGTTGAACAAACTGCTAAAGAGAAGATGAAAATTTTTCATCCAAAGAAGATTGTAGATTTGGAAGATGAAGGACCCAGAGATCAATTGAATTTGAACACTATGGAAATTGGTACCAAGATTGTAGAAATTGAGGAAAGAAGTTAGTTTGAAAGTGAAGGAAACTCAAGAGTTTTTCACAGTCAAAAATATTATTTTGATAAAGCACTTGATGCAACTTATCAGTGCAGATAAGACTTAGCAAAACAATATGTTGAAAAGAGAAATGTGGCATTGGCTAAAATAAGGGATTTGTTCCCTGAAGTAGAAAACAATTCTCAACTAAAAGCTTCCTTGTTCAATGTGAGGGATATTGAAAATAAAACTTTTAATAATGCAGTTGCAGAGGAGGATAAAGTGTTCAAGATTAAAATAAAATATGACAATATAAGTTCCCCTGACAAAATGAAATTCCACAAGCAGACCAGTGACTTGTTGTATTCTGATTATTTGAGTTTAAATTTGAAAAATTCAAAGATGACATGCTTAGCTGCAAAATTAGAAGGAAAACTAAGACATGAAAAGGCATCCAACAAAGCTTGGAAAACTCAAATTAAAAGGCTTGAGTCTGAAGGTCCTCAAGGTCAGAAGTCTTTATTGGATGAAAAAGATAAAATAATTCATAGTTTGAAGAAAAAGTTGAAGATGCCTTCTACAGAACACCCACATAAAACATAATTGGTAGATTTAGAGCAGGAAAAAGAAACATTTTAGATGGAAGCACTATATTATAAGGCTAAGCTTTGCAATTAGAAAAGGAAAAGATGGAATGGTCTAAAGAAAAGGTAGAGTTGGTAAATAAAGTCATGGTTTTATCTCCTTCTACAGGAACTAGATCAACCACTAAAGACATTGTTCAGGTTATGTCACAAGTCAGTTTGAAAGAAGGAGAGATCAAAGGGTTAAAGGAAATATTGGAGAAATTGGAGCAGGAAATGAACACAAAGGATGAAAAGATATCCCAAGTTCAAAAGGAAAAGATAGTCTTGCAGGAGAGGATTAATAAGTTGAATTCAAGATTGAGAGGTAAAGGTCTACTACAAGGAGCTAAACATATCATATGGGATTCTATAGCAGTTGAGGCTGCTAAATTTAGATCATATTTAATTTTTTTAAGTGATAAAGATAATATAAAAATCACAATCAGATATAGATGCACTGTTGTTAATGAGTATTTAGCCAAAAATCCATCTAAATGGGCACACAATTCCATTAATCTTCTCAACTCAATTCCTCTTGCAGATGTTCAGATCATTGGGGTAAAGGACATAACTACATTGATCATCTGGGGCAGAAGGATTATTACAAAACATGATCTTTTTAAATTAGTTCCGAAAAAAGCAATGCAGATGGAACAAAGTGTGCAAAATTTCAAGAATTTATTTGAAGAATTGTTCATAAAGGGCCTTCCATCATTATGGGATGGTAAAGGTAAGTTGCAGGATCAAGAAGAATATAATTCACTCTTGACTCAATTAAGGAGGGACCACTCCAAATTTGAAACCATAGAGGAGGGCTTGAAAGGGGATACTTTAGTTGATAAACTGAGTACAAATTTCAAAATTCTAAATCAGTTTAAGACAATAAAACTTGGTCTACCTGTCATGGCTTAGGCCACTTGTATTGGCTTGGAAATTTTAATGAAATAAATGATAGATTAAGAGATTCCTTCTTAATTGCAATGGAAAGAAATAGTTATATTGGGAAAGACCAAATATAATTTCCCAGGATCGAGTAAATTATTTCCAGCTATCGATAAAGAGAAAAAAAATCAAATGAATATACAATCAAAGTCAAAGGACAAAGATAAAGGACCAATCTACAAGAATATTTGCAAATCCCAGATTTTGTGAACTAAAATTTTCTATTATATTGTAATCGGTTCAAACCAAATGAAATGAATTGTTGTATAAATATTGTAGGTTTTGATGTATTCATGGTTGGCAGAAGCACAAAGGACAAATTGTATTCATCACTGTAAAAATTTCTGAATTTGAAAGAATACAAGTGGAGATGTCCAAAGTTTTTTCATACCAAAGATTCATGTGGTGATGACCTGAAGTATGTGTTTCCTTTCATGTATTTTTTTCTAGTTTGCTTCCCCTTCATCTGCAACCTTTCATATGTTTAAAATTGGATGTCAAAGGGTCTTTGAAATTCATAAATAAGCAAACCCAATTATAAAATATTGAGGAAATAGACTACTACAATTTGTAGGGATTTCAAAACAAGCTGGAACCTTTGGGAAGGCCTTTGTTGAAACATACAAAAGATAAGTGGAAGAACCCATTTTCAGTGAGTCCTTACACCTTAAATGTTAAAAGATAGCCACATTAAGTGGAAATCATAACTATTGAGTGAACCCTATGCAATACAGTAAGAGAATACTCTGAAATTGTATGTTGTGGCTTCAATTTTTTTCATTCTATATTTATATTATTTTTGTTTGTCATGGTTACGATATGCTTCAGTCACAAAAGATATACAAAGTTACAAACACAAATGCATGCAAACCTCAGTGAACGTGTAGGGCAATTAAAGTGGAAAATAATTTCCAAAAAGCCTCACATATTGACATAAAAGCATTAAGCATTTGGATGCAATGTGCATTGCATTGAAAAAAAATATAATTTATCCTTCAATTATGGTATCACTCTGTAATTTATTTAGGATGAGAAAAGAAACCCATAGGTAAACCAACTTTAGAAACTGGAATCTAACCCTTCCAGTCTCAAAGAGGGATCTCTCCCAAATCAATCACTAAAAGGACTGATTTGATTTTTTTTTCTTGATGTTAGGTCCTTGGATCGTGAATAAATTTTTGGATGGGATTTGATGTTTAAGCCTGTGATAAATCCATTGGGCATAGAGTCAAAAGGTTGAAGCTTATGAATATGTGGGTAATCTATCAATTAATAAGAAAATACTTCAGAGGCAAGATAGACACTAACTATGTGCTGGTTTAATTTAAATTTTGTTGCAGCAGAAAGGACGGAAGAAAAACATAAATCAACACTTTAGTAAAATCATATTTTGAAATTTCTTAAACTGTTTTAGCAGAATAAAACACCATTGCTATTCTAAACTATGTGACAGAGCATCAACATGATGAATTCTTAAACAATATTTTAATTAAATATCATTCAGATATGGAAAGAGAGCAATAAACTGAAAGAAGAACATACAGTGAAGTGAACATGCACCACAACAAATGGCACATGAATCTCTGAAGCAAGATTGGATCCCAAAAGCCTTGGATCCCCAACTTTATTAATTCTTCAAGAAAATATTACAATATAACGACTCTCAGAATACTCAATTCATCAAACTTTATCCCACCATTTGTACATTATGTGTTACAATATCTATAAAAACCAATGAAATTCGATTCGAAACCGATTTACAAAAATAGAGAAAAGTAGTTCAGAAAATCAGGATCCTTGAGTTATTTCAGCATCTTTATCCTTATATTCTCCCCTTTGACCTTGGTAGTGTCTTAATCTGATTGGCTAATGTCTGGACCCATACTTCGTTGACACCTGGATGTTCATTTACTAGGACCTGGAAAATTACATTTAGTTTTACCCAATATTACTATTTTCTTCCACTGTAATTCAAAAGGAATATCATATTCCATAATTTCTTTTATTAAAATTTCCAAATTGATGCAAGAGGCATAGGACATGACAAGCAAGCCAAATTTTATTATCTTAAATTTATTTAAAATTTCAAAATATATGGCTAACATTTCTACCACAGTCGCCCCCTTTAAAACTTCATCTAATTCTTCAAACCTAGAGTGATCCAATATCGCTTGTGTCAAGAGTGAATTGTAGGCTTCTTGTTCGTGTAACTTTTCATTTCCATCCTAGAATGATGGAAGAACTTTGATAGATAGTTATTCAAACAAATCCTTAAATTCCTTAACACTCTTTTCTAATTGGGCTACTTTATTCTAGAATGAATTTGAGAGGTTGTAATTGGTTATGATTCTTCTAACCCATATTATCAAAGGAGTTCTATCATCGATCCCAATTGTCTACAAACTTGATGAATGAACTGCATTAAGGAGATTGATAGCATTATGGACCCATTCTGCTAGTCTTTTTGATAAAGTTTCATTAGTAACTTTGCATCTCTGTTTAGCCAAAACTGCAATGTTGTCCTCATCATTAGCAACATTTAGTGATCAGGGGATCAAATTTTGCTCAATTTTCAAAGTGCTCAGAATGCGACAAAAACAGTGCCATTGTGTCAGTCTCGTCTTCCTGATTCCGGCGGTATATTTACTTTCGCAAACAAAGTCCGTATGGAGGAGATATCGCGATCTGTCCGCCAAGCCAAACATGCAAAAATTTGGGATGCTGACTGTACCTGTCCGTACAGTCCATACGACCACGTGGAGGGACGTACCATCATGATGACATGGTGGTTGGGTGACGTGGCATATTTTCATTGGTCGGTTGATTGGCGAATACGATGCTGACACGTGTCATTGGATAGCCAATGAAGTGAGGACACGTGGTCCAATTCATTGGTGCCACGTGTCACTTGTTAACTGGTCGTTGGGTTTATGTGTAAAATATAATGGAGGCCATGGGGTTCGACCCCTGGACCTCTCACTCCATACAAAGCCTTCGCCAACCTTCACTAACCATCATGCCGCCCAACATTTCTTGTTTTATGTATAAAAAATAATGCATTTAAGTTTGGTGGAAAGCGTTGAATGAAAAGGGGGCGGGCCGGGGCTTAAGCCCCGACCCATCGTTCCATAGTACAACATATATAACCGTGTGTCAATGTGGTAATACGCGCACAAATCATATAGTATATACATTGTAATAACCATTGTTATGACCACCATATATGAATGGTGCGGTCGTATTATTTATGCGCGTGGATGTATGTTAAAACTATATGTTTGTATATGCGCGGGGTTATTTTATATAACCTGTGGATTTGTATACATAACCAATGGTTTAAAACATGCGCGAGAGTTGCACAGTTTCGGGAGTTGCAACGAATTAACCACTTTTGCCCGAACCACGGTCGCATGCGCCCATGTGCCCAGGTGCTGAGGCGGTTAGGGGCTGGGAGCCCTTAACCGTCCTACGGTTTGTATCGGTAAGCGGTTATGCATGGGACTGGGTTCTTTACGCTTAAATGAGCGTGTGAGCCAGGTTTGAAACACAAGGGTGCGATTTGTAGAACTAGAGACAACAAAGTTGAAGAGGGAGATTTCAAGAAGGCTATCTTCTTCATTTTTCGACCGTTTCAGGTGCCGAAAGAGCCCAGACAGGGGTTTTGGGACGCTGCGGAGCAATTGGAGCAGTCAGTTTGTTATTTTGAGCATTGTAAGGCATGTTTTTGAGCACTTTGAGCAATTTAATAATAATGATCCATTGGAAGCTGGACCAGGAGATGTAGCCTGGAGTGGGGTGAACTCCTTTATCAAGTTGTTGTGTTTATGTCTGATGTTCAATGTTTTATGCTGCTGTCCATGTGTATTTATACATAAGTAATCCTTAATTATGTGTTGCAAAATGATCTGGTTGCTTTAAACACTTAACATTTCACTTGCAATATTTATTCAAGTTTTTCAAGTCTTCTTCAATTTTAGATCATTTAGGTATGTCGTGAGTTTTGTAACCTCAAATGGTATGGATTCCTAGATGATATGGTTGGCTCCTTGTAACAATTTTTTTCCTTTAAGCCTGGATTTCAGCTTATTCATCTTTTCATGAAGGACTACATTTTCCTTTTTAAGTTGTGATACTCTTTCATCCCTTTTCTGTGCCTCTTGTTCCATTTTCTTGATATTCTCTTTCAATTATTTTATTTCCCCATCCTTTAAGTTAACCTAAGACATTTTCTAGACAATGTCTTCAATGCCTGATTTGCTTTCAATATCATAGGGTGTAACAGAGGGTACAAAATAAGAAAAAGATATGACTCTAGTTGCCATTTTTGTCTTTTATTTTGACCATTCTAATTTTTCCTTTTCTAGTTGCAGAAATTTAGCCTGGAATTCTAGTGATTGCTTCTTGAAATGTTCCTTTTCTTGTTCCAATGCTACAAGTTCTGCAGTCTGTGGATGCTCTGTAGCAAGAATTTTCAACTTTTTCTTCAAGTTGAGAATCACTTTGTCTTTCTCATCCAGTAAGGCTTTCATTGCTTTGGGGCCATCAACTTCAAGTTTCTTTATTTGAATCTATCATGCTTTACTTGATTATTTTTCTTGCCTAAGCTGACCTTCAAGCTCAAAAACTAGTGATGTTAATTTTTCATTTTTCAAATTGAAATTTAAATAAGTTGAATATAGCAGTTCACTAGTATGCTTGTAAAATTAAACCTTATTCGGGGGACTGATATTATCATACTTTATTTTGATCATAGAGACCTTATCTTCTTTTGCTATGACAATGTTGAATGTTTTCCTTTCTGTGTCTCTAACTGCGAATAATGAAGACTTGTTCTTGGAAGCTTTCTTTACCTCGGGAATTAGATTCATGATCTCACTTAGTTATTCCTTTCTTTTTTTTGCATACCATTTAGATAAATATTCCTTTGAATGGTAAGATTCCTTTTAGGCCTGAGAAAAATAGTATTTTTGGCTATGGAAGGCTCTTGAAATACCTTCACTTTCTAATTGATCAGCTCTGGATTCAATTTCACTTGTGCCACAGTCCACCATGACTAAACCTATTTTTTCTTTAGGCCCTTCATCCTCCAAGTCTACATACTTCTCTGTCTGGCTGGTTTTCATTTTATTTCTGGCAGTGTGTTCAGGATCTCTATCCATTGCCTCTAAAACAATCCTCTTACTCTGTGTACTAGCTTTTGGAACCTTAATTACCACCTTTGGAATACTCTGATGTGTTGGTTTCTTTTGTGCAGGGGCTTCAACATCCATACATTCTTCAAGATTTACAAAATTCTTCGGGACTTCAATAGGTTCATGCTCATATGGAGAATTCTTGTTCATTTTACTCCTTCTATATATGATCTGATGAGGATCGTATTTTTTACCTGGAATTTGTGCAAAAACCAAAGATTTGAGCTTTGCCTCAACTTGTGCTAGAGATGTTCTAGATTTTACAATGAATGCACCAATCAAAAAAGGAAACTTTATATTGCTTGCTCTATGATATTTGATGAAATTTTTAGTTTCAGAGATGATTTTTTGTCTTATGAACTCTAGAAAAAAATGTTGGGGGTCAAAAAGATGGGAAACAAATAATGAAACTCATGAAAGCCATATACCCATATTATTGTAGAATTTATTAAAAGGGTCCAATCTCCTACTCTGTCTTCTGGATTCTGCAGGTGAATTATCATTTCTTCAATAACTCTGGGCAGTTTAATATTGAAAATCATCTGGTATGCCTTTGACATGACTTATTGATAAAAATTATTGAATTCATCATGTTTCTTTCAATAGATATTGATTCTGCTTCAGGGATCTCTGTATTGTTGTTGCTGAGAAAAATCTTCATCGAATATGTACAATATCTTAATTTTCTAAGAGAGTGGAAGTTCACTAGCTGTTTGTGGATGTTATCAGCTAGAAACTCATCAAAATTAATGGAGACAACTTGACCTGACTCTGACTGGAAGAATTTGAGCAGGAAACCTAACATGACCTCAACTACAAATCTATCACTATTAATACCTAAAATTTGACTTAACAAAGAGAAGACACATTGAACCTCACTGACCATGATATTGATGCTTAAGGGAAAATACAATCTTTGTGGGAATTGATAAAGCTTAATAATCATTTGTAAAAACAAAGTTTTAATCTATGGTTGACACTCTCTATAAAATCTAATCATTTCTTCCTCATCAAAAGGTTCATAATTCTCAGAGAAAGAATTAGGAATTTTTAATGACTCCCTGATTGACACAACATCAATTTTACACAAGACTTTAGACCCCCTTTTATCAATTAAAACTCTTTCTAACTCTGAGTATTGCTCTGCACACCATCCTATAAATCTGGGAAACTGAAAAAACAATTCAGTTGCATACGAAATGAGAGAAGCTTGGACAGACTCCAAAAATGACAATCCTTTCCCTCTAACGTCAGCTAAGTTACTACTTAATTGCGAAATAGGGGCAACAATGAATTCATGGTCACAAACATCACTATCTCTATCGATTAGGGATTCTTCATTATTTTCTGGGCTTTGTTACAATACTTCGAGCACGATGGGATCCATGGAAGCAACAAAAAATACCTGGTAATGGCGATTATAATTGTGCGAAGAATTCTAAATTCGGTGGAAGGTGACAGTTGCAACAACTCCAACTGTTCCCTCTTTGACAAAGATAAACAAAAATAAAAGTCACATAAACTTTATAATATTCAACTTTTCAGAGTGGCGGGTCAGTGGTTTCAATGTAAACCACTTTCTTCTTCACAATCGTCCCCATGTTGACACATCTTTACCTTCAAAACCCGTGGTTTCCATTTCAAAACCACTTTATGGAATTAACCTACATGCACTTTCCAGTCCTGCAATGCACACCAGTCATTGATTTGTCTCGATCACAATTGTGACCATTGATATTTGATTTCTTTCCATCACCGCTATTTTAGAACTCTTTTTGGCCATTTAAAACTATTTTTCCATATTTAACAACCCTCTATATGTGTTCCAAATCATTTCGCGCCTCTCCTAAAATTTAAAGTTGATTTTTTTATGAACTTATCTCTCTCTCTCTCTCTCTCTCTCTCTCTCTCTCTCTCTCTCTCTCTATATATATATATATATATATATATATATATATATATATATATATATATCACCCTTCTACCCATAAGAGAGAATATATGATTCTCATGGTTTACATCTTCAACAATAATTGGCTCACAAAGAATGGAATGTGTCACAAGTGAGATTTGAGCCTGGGTGGGGAGAATAAAATTTATCCTCGCAAATCACTGAGCTAGACCTAATTGAATGTGTGTGTATGCATGTGTCTGGATTTAATCTTGGGTGGGGAGGATACAATTTCTCCTCTCAAACCATAAAGATAGACCCAATTGAATGTGTGTGCACACACACATGCTTTAATTTTCCTGCAAATACAAAGTCGATTTAACTTCTTTGGAGATCCTCAATCACTTATTATATAACAATATTTAATATAAAAATGTTACTACAATTATGACCACCATATAACCACAATAGAATCGTTGAGATGTTGAAAATTCTAAGTGTGCTCATATTGTTTCTTTTTCCCCATAACTTGGTTGTTTCTTTTATAACTTGAGTTTTATCTCTCTTAACATTGCGGTGTGTCATGAGTATTACACCTCTTCCATACAACTTCTTACCCCCATTTCAGATTTGCCCCATGTTCTCTAGTATAATTACTCCCCTTTTGTCACCCTTTGTATATGTTACAATAATATATTTTAGAAAAATGATTGTAAGAAATATTTCATTTAGAGGATAGGTTGGTTTTCAATTTGAAGTTTTGATTCCTTGTTTATCTGGTCAAGTCTTTGAACTTTTGGTAGCTAGTAATTGTTGTTCACAATAAAGTTCTCAAATTTAATAAGCAATATGGATCTCATCTTGTGTTAGAAATGATTTTTCGGTTAATTAATATTGCTCCCATTGGGATTCAAGTCTTTCCAAAGATATTTTTGTTTTCGTGTCAATGTTAATGAAAATAATTGGGGTCACATCCAAGTCCATGAGATTTTGTAGATACTCAAGTGAATATGGAATGGAACCTTATAAGGAATTGTTAGATAGATTCAATGATTCGAGTGCAGTTCAACTTCCAAGTGTTGGTGGAATGAAATTGGTTAATATATTGGTAGAAATGTCTAAGCTAAAGCATTTTCAAGTTTCTCTTTCTCTAGAGGTAAGGGTAGAATAATTTCCTTTGGTGCCAAAGCAGTACTCTAGAACAAAATAATAAATATTGCAATAAATATTACAGGAGAGTAATAA
This sequence comes from Picea engelmannii, assembly GCA_009831015.1. Taxonomy (NCBI): domain Eukaryota; kingdom Viridiplantae; phylum Streptophyta; class Pinopsida; order Pinales; family Pinaceae; genus Picea; species Picea engelmannii. The sequence continues at coordinate 383,272 of ML785014.1, forward strand.
ATATCATAGGAGTGTATAGAGGTCATTGGTGTAACACACCCAACCCCCTATCCACTTTTAGACTGGTGGGATGTTTGATTTTCATCTTTTTGGAACTCGGGATGAGTATTTAGGATCATTGCTTCCTATGATTTGCACTTTCTACTTGAAAGTGGTATCTATATCTCATTCATTTCAAATACTCTATTGCATAATTATGGTTATGCTTATACTATGATATCCAGGGGATTACTTATACACAACCATAAAAAGCCAAGTTGAATTATTAGATTAGTTGTGTGAATCATATGATATGATCAACTAAAGGGAATCATATATGCTACATACTTGGGTGTGGTTCATTAGATAGAATGAATGGCCCCATAGTGTCCCACAAATGATGGTAATGTAAAAATAAATAAATAAAAGGAACCTTAATAAGTCATAAAAAGAAGAAAAAAAACAAGACATACTAGATCTTTGATATTCTCATGTGTAGCATTGCATTGATACAACATCTAGAGCATATACAAATGCAAAAATTGCATATTGTAGTAAATGAAAACATATTATATTTAGTTTTTAGTAAAAAACAAAAAATACTTTTAAGACATGTCAATAAATCCTAATAGAAATTAAAACTGACAAGATTGCAAATAGTAAACACCATTGATATTATTTTTTGTAAAATCCATATGAGAGGAGATTAAATAGTGACACACACACATCTCAGATGTGACAGCCTAAATAAGATCCTCTTGGTTTTCGAGAATAATTTATTAGAGACGTCTAATCTTGGAGCAAACCTCCCTCAATCTGAAGGAGTAACAACAAAGTCAACATTGACTATGTTGTTGCTCTGTTGGACCGACAGAGGTTTGCTCCAAGAATAAACAGCTATAATAAATTTTTCTCTATAGAACCGGGCCAACCACATGAAGGTGGAAGATCCTATGGCTCGTCCCACGCCCCTCACATCACTTTGAAATCCCCAATCCCCAATCTATATTCTACTAAAAAATATGCATTAAAATATTCGAAAGTGATAAAAAGTGATTATAAAGCTATAAATGAGGTTTATCATTCAAAGGCATATGTCATAAAAAAGAATTTTTATAAATGAGATTTATCATTCAAAATATGTTACAAACATACTAGCTATATAATGTACATCTATCTGTCTTATATAATTATTATACATCATCAATTTCTTTTAGTCTTCTTTTGTGTTTTCCAGTTCTTAAGTAATTCATCCATGTCCATGTCTTCGTTTACTGGTTGCTCTTCAACAACTGATGTTGCTTCAGTCCTTTCATGTTGAGCACGTATGGTTTTGTACCATGACGTGGAGGCTGTTGTTAGGGATCATCACCTACAAAAAAAAAATATTAAATTTATACGGCTAATTTTTAAATATCATTGAAGTAGTTCATTAATATTAAAAAAAACATCTGCAATGTAATTATTTACCTGTTGGTTCACTAGTCGACACTGTTGGAATGGTTTCCCTGTTCTCATAATCATCTTCAGGTCGAGGTGGCTCAACTACGACATTCTCTACCATTGAAACGACATAATTTATAAGGACAAAATTGTAAATGTATAAGTAATAAAAATTAGAAGTAAAAAAATTATAAGTACGAAATTATTAAGTATATGATTAATATACAACCATTTTACCATTGTGGGCCTCAATCAGAGGAACATCTTGGGGCTACACCTCATTGGGATGGGCATGATGGGGAGCACCATGATCTTTTGGCCGCACTTCACCATATACACTTTGTTGTTCAGTTCTAATGGTTATATTGATAATGTTGTTCCCCTGATTAAAACAAAGTAAGACATTAAAGTTATTGACGATATCAAACATTTACGTATTTTATAAGTAATGAAAGGTTAATGTAGATTGATTTTTATTTACCTTATCCCGCAAACTGGATCTTGGGGTCTACCCCATGCTTTTCCTATGATCAACCACGACTTTATATCCGTACTTGTAACCAAGTTGGAATTCTTCCTCCGATGTTTCAGTTCCGAAATTGTCACCCTGCATTGCATAAGAGTATGTTTTTGGCTACAATAAATGAAAGTTGTAAGGGAATACAAATAATATTCTTAAGATGTTTGGGTACTTACGATTTGTGATTGTAACCTTGAGTAGCTTCCCCTGGCCTAACTTGTGTTGACCATCTTTGGAAATCTTTTCTTTGGTTTCCTTCGAAGTGTTAGACAACCTATCATCAAAATTTTCAAGTATGTTATATACCACACTTTTATTTAGATCTAAACAAAATTAAAGGTATTGAAATCAAAATATTGTAATTTACCTTGTGGTACCATTTATTTTTTCTTCTGATTTTTTCAATATCTTTTATTTTGCATCATCAATGGGAGGATGCTCATACCTAGGGTTTCCTTCCAATCTTCATCTATAAACATCCTGCATATATTTTAAATATTCGCCTGTTGCAGAGGTGACCGCTTTTTTATTGAACGTGTCTACTAATAAGAGGCCTTTGAGATAATCCATAAGTTCTTTTTTGAGGTTGGAATTCTGGAAATTCCACCTCATGCGTAAGGTTTCCCCAAAAATCACCAAGGCCTTTCTCTCCAGATGCCTATAAAAATGGTCATTTCCTACACACAAAAACATATGATCATTAATTTAAAAATAATAATCTAGATTATTTGTGTATGAGATGGATAACATGAAACATTTAAAATATGAAAAAATACATTGGAGTCTTATTTGTTTTAATGGAAGTCCGTTATCGTCGACCAAAAATGTGCATGCAAGGGTCTTTGTGATGGTCACACGTCTAGCTCCAAGAAATTCAACCATGTCAACCACATCATCAGCCTCATCTTTGTCACCACCTCTATAGCCTAACCGTTGTGGGGATGCCTGATGGTGCGAATCATGGCTCCTATCTAAATTAGGTGTGGAAGATGGATAAGTAAACAATACTCTTAGAAGCTGTATGACAACCTGCATTAGGACTCTACGGCATCTCTGTAGTGCCACTGCTACCAACACTGGGCTGAACAGGCTCCAAAAACCTCTTTATAAAATAGAGTTTCATAATTGAACATATGAGTGCATTAAAAGAAACACTTTAAATTATGGTTATTACCTTATATGTGTTAAGCTGTAACATAAGGAGATTGATCCTTTTTAGGACATTAGGATTTTGATTTGGATGGTCTAACAAGCTATCAAGTTCCTATTTCACTTTAATGATCTTTCTTTTTATTAATATCATCGTATCAGGGGATGAACACAACCCTTCCTCATCGACGAAATCATGATCAACATGGCCTACAAACTACATATAATTTCAACATGAAAATCAATGTTATTTAAGTTTTATAAATAAATGAAATAATTGATAACCACACAAATAAAATCATATAATACATAATAAAATTCACGTAAAATGAAATTCAAATTTGATAATCAATTACATGTTCTGAAATTGGCCCTTTTCCATGATCATCTTGCCACATTATAATATAATATAATTAGAACCCTCAAATAGTGACTAGTCCATCCTCAACCTAGTTCCAATTTTTGAACTTTTTTTTCTATATTCAAAGTTTTAAACCCTTGCACACACCCCAAAAAAGGTAATTAATCAATTTCTAGATGGAGTTCCCAGCTTGATGAAGTCAAAAGGGGGTACTAAGTGGCATATTTGACTCTTTATAGCCATGAAATAAGGATAAAGTAAAAATTAGATGAGGAGCACCCCATGTAAAAGGGGTTATAATAATTTCTTAGCACAGATGCTTGAGGAATGACCTAGCTAAGGAGAGGACACATGACAACGAAACCATAAGAACATGGTTTAAAGTTCATCTTGGAAGGAATGATCCACCTTATAAGGAAATATGAAATGATTGTATGGCATGATCAAGGATTATGTATGCAAACAAATAGTATTTCTCCACTATATCAATGTTTGAATTCTTATTTTAAGGGAGGAACATGTTAGAAAAGCATGGTTTGAGGAAGCAATTCAAAGGAGAGGGACATGTGGTAGCAATGACTTTGTCAAACCTACTTTGAGCATCTTTCCACCTTTATTGAGGAGTGTCCAAGTTTGAGGGGGTTTTCTTGGATTTTGATTGTGGATCTTGAAGAAGTTTAATAATATGCTATTGTATTATGATACATTGCACATATACTCCTCTTTATTTCTATTTTACATATAATTTTTTATGTCTATGATTGTTTTACATAATCATTCCAATGACCATGAAAGTACCCTTGGTATTTATCTTAATCCATAGTTAAGGGACATCCTTGAAGAGGTTATTCCTTCTTATTATGTGATCACGATCCCAAAAGGGGGAAATAGGAATGTTCCTCTTCATTTGAGCCAACCCCTTCTCCTCTTGAATTGTTCGACTCCCTTGTATGATTCAATAGCCTCACAATTGTGAAATTAAGAAAGGTGCAACTCTATGTTTATCTCAATAAACATCGAGGGAATGACTATGTTAATGATCTAAGAGTAATCGCCATCAACAAACTTTCTATGCCCAAAGGATCTTGAATCCAAAGACGTTGATATGACCTCCTCATCCCTACATTTCCTTGGCATGCCCATTGATATGATTTCTCTCTACCAATATTGTCTTCCTTGTCCCATAAGAAAATTAGGTTGGTGTGATCCATATTTTTAAAAGTTGGATCTCAATGCAAAAAAATCATGTTGGGATTGAAGGCATGATGACCTTCTTCAGATTCATCAAAATGTAATGCTTAAGGGGGTTGAGATTCTTGGTGAAGTAGATCCTTCCTAAATGCATTAACATGATGGAATAATTCTCATTGTGCCTGGCCATTATGTATGCTAACAACCACCCTCCCAAAAAAATGTGAGCAAACATCATCAACTCGATTCATTGGATTTATTTACAATGTGAAGGTTTTCCAAATCAATTTGGACAATAATGAAAAGTGAATGATGGTAACATCCACTCACCATTCTCAAGTGTTCTCACAATGTTCCCTCTATGTTGGTCTCCTTCACCCTCTGTGACTTCTGTCTCCTCTGACACTGTCCCCAGATCTCCTTCTTCGTCGTTCCCTCACGCAGATCTCAGGGTTTGGGAAGCTACTCCCAGTGTGCTATACTCGAATCTCCTTGCGGTGTGCTCTCCTCGGCTCTCCTAGTCTCTCCTCTTGTTCTCTCCTCATATCTCCTCGTCCGATCTCCTTGTGTGGTCTCCTCATGATTTTCTCTCTTCATGCGTGCGCATGTTTGAAATGTAATATGTTTGAAATCTAGTTTTTTTTGTTTTTGGTTTGGATTATTATATATAATTAATATATATTATAATTATATAAAATATATATTATAACTATATATAATTTATATATTATATAATTGATGTATATTATAATAATTAATATGTTATATATTTAATTATATAATATTAATATATTATATAGGGGTTAATGTGTTAATAATCACCTAACCTAGACCTTGAATCTACACTGCATAACCTTCTAAATAATCGACCCATAACCCATAACCCTTCTTAATATGCAATGCAATTTATTCCCATTGCTTTGCATGTCAAAGTGAAAAAATCCAACCAAGCTTGGGTAAACTGCAGGAGTAACTATGACTCTCTTAAGGTAGTTAGATGCCTCATCATCTAATTAGTGATGTGCATGAATGGTTGATTAACGAGATTTCTCATTGTTCCTAGCTACCATATTCTAAAGAAACCACGTGCAAGGGAATGGGCTTGGCAAAATTAGCGGGGAAAGCAGACCATGTTGAACTTGACTCTAGTCCTAACCCATTTATAGTTTGGGAAAATTAGGGCATTGGGAAAATTAGACCATAACATTTTTCTTTGGAAGTCAAATTGATGATGGAAACAAGTGGGTGTATGAGTTAAATTTGATTCTATAAAGCCTCCCATATCGTTAAGGTAGACAAATAGTCTATCTACGATCATGATGGTATAAAAATGAATGAGCTTCTCTTGGTTTCAAGAATAATTTATCCTCTACTAAAAAAGGCCAAACTTGTGAATTTGAAAGCTCATATGGCCCCTCCCCTCTGCTCCCCCTCACTTCACTCTCAATTCCCCAATACCCAATCTATAAAATACAAAATAATCGAAAGCAACCTAGTAAGATTAATGCATAGAAACTACAAAAACAAAAATTATTGAAGGTAAATGAAATTATGTTTTTGTAAATGATATTGTTAGTTTACCACATACTTTAGTATATTGGTGACTATTTTTTGGCTTCACATATTAATTAAACAACATGGAACATATGATATAAAAATGTCGCATAAAACATAAAAACATGTAATTAACCCATGACATAAGTAAATTATTTTAAGAGAATAATTCATAAAAATTAAAATATATAGTCATGTACGTGATCCAACTCAACATCTGTATAATCATCCTTATTATGTATCTTCTTCTTCATCGAAATCGACATCTATATCATCATCTAGTTCATAAACAATGTTTAAAGGATCGATGATATCATCATCGTCATCTATGTCATTTTCGAGCATATTTTCATCTACATCATCATCAAGAACTGCATTGTCTCCTACACTTGGATCATGATCTTCTTCGTCTACTTTGTCTGTCGACCCTACATGATCTTTCGTCTCTGTCTGATCTGGCGAATCATATTCTTCTTCAATATCATCTTTTTTCTATACATGAGTATACTTAACTAGCCTTCCTCTTGGATCATATCTAACAACAAATGACCAATCCCTCTCACCTGGAAAATTTTAGTAAAAAACCTGTTCACATTGGCTTGGAAAAACATAGCAATCATGTCCTCTTTCAAACATCATTTTTTTCATCATCGGAAATTCATTGGCATGCTAAATAACAGTTATTTCCTCATCGCGTTCATGCATTTGTAAACTATATCATTTGACGTCGAACATAACTAATTTGAAGGAATTAAAGTCACACTCAAGTATATCATTCAAATACTCATAGTATCTATTTTCAGATTCTCGGGGATGTTTGTCACTCCTAGAGGAAAGATTAGTGACCTGAAATACTACAGTTATCCCACTATCATAATTTTTCCCGGTTTCATCCAACTGTTTGATGTGAATAAGCATTGATCCTAAGAGGATTTCCACTATCTTAAATCTTCATGCCCCTACATCTAAGAAAGACATTCAAGATTTTATGGGCACTATTAATTTTGTCCCGAGGTTTGTTCCTGATTTTGTTGTCATTGTTAAACCAATTCATAACCTACTTAAGCAAGATCGTTCTTTCTCTTGCACAAATGATGTCGAAAATGATTTCATAAATATTAAGAAAGCAATCAGTTCTGCACTAGTTTTGGCAAAATCATACTTTGAAAAAGACTTTCTCATATATACAAACGCTACAAAAGAAGCAATGTTTTCTATCCTCTTATAGAACAATTATTAGAATAATGGAAAACCTGTATCTTACATGAGTCAAATATTGTCAGATGACAAAATTAAGTATTCTTATATTGAGAAGCATGCTTTTTCTCTTGTTAAAGCTATAGCAATTTTTTTCCATTTCATCCTAGGAAAGCATACGCAGGTAAAAGTCCCTTTGTCGGCTATCAAATTTTTTCTTTCATAGACTTATCTTCAAGGACATCTTGCACATTGGCTAGAAAAAATCCAGGAACATGATTTAATAATCATGAGTTCCAAAATGATTAAGGGATGATACTTAGCCCTTCACTTAGCTCGACAATGTGAACCAAGTGAAACTTTTGAAGATGAAGACAATCCACTCTCAACATTGTTTTATATCAAAAATCAAAATATTTCTCTCACTGAACACCCTTGGTATAAATATAACATTCATTACTTGCAATATCAAAGGTGTCCATATCACTTGAAGCATCATCAACGAAGGAGACTCGTTATTGAAGCTTCTAAGTATCTCATTCTAGTAGATTCTCTGTTTAGAAGATATGTTGATGGGTTGTTGCTACGATGCATAGATAATGATGCAACTCAAAAAATATTAAATGAAATCCATGGATCAACAACATCTATTATTCACATTGGTGGTCACTTTTCTGCCAAATCCACCGCTTTTAAAATCATTATAACTAGTTACTACTAGCCATTCATTTTTCAAAATTCCTATCAATTTGTAAGGGCCTGTGATAAATGAAAATTTTTTTCTAGTAAAGAATATCTCTCTGCTATTCCTTTACAACCCGACCTCCTAGATTTTCCATTTTCCAATTGGGGTTTACATTTTGTTGGTCTTATTAATCCGCCATCTTCTCCAGGTCATATTTTCATACTGATAGCTATAGATTACTTCACAAAGTGGGTTGAAGTTGTCCCTCTTAAACATTCTCAACATACACAGGTTATTTCCTTTTTAAAACCCAATATCTTCTTTAGATTTGGTCTTCCCTTGGAAGTTATTTTGGATAATGGGCCCACTTTTATTTTTGCAAAGCTAACTCTGTTTCTCACTAAGCTTGGTGTCAAACACTTCACTTCATATGCTTATTAACCTCAAGGAAATGGACAAGCTGAGTCAACTAACAAAAATATGGTCAAAATTATGAAAAGAATCATAGAAGACAAACCTTTCCAGTGGCACACAATTCTGACTTATGCACTCTCGGAAGATCATACCACCACTAAGGCTAGTATAGGATTTATCCCATTTCAGTTATTGTATGGTCAAGAGGCTATTATGCCAATTGAACTGGAGCTTACTTATTTACATTTGGAATTACAAACTGAATAATTGAATTCTACTGAAATTTCTTAGAGAATGAATTCCCTACTTTCTTTGGAAGAAAAAAGGGGTCATGCCCTGGGAAATTTGAAAAGAAGACAATAGACAGTCAATAAATATTTCAATAAAAGATCTAAATATGTAGATTTTAAAGTTGATGAAAAAGTGCTACTCTGGGATTCTTCGCATGTTGAAAGAGGAAGACATAGTAAGTTCCAAAAACTGTGGCTGGGTCCTTTTAAGATCACTTATGTCCTTGGCACCAATTCATATCTATTGAAGGACATGGATGAGTGATTATTCTTTAATAGTATGAATGGTTCGCATCTGAAACACTATGTTGAACCAACTCTACTGTTGATTATAATTTTTGTAAGTATTTTCTCTTTGTACATTTTTGTCTTGTTTTTTCTTGATTATAGTTGTTGTTTTGTTTATCATTGTTTGTTTTACTCTTGATTTCATAACCTTTTTTGTCGAGATGAAGTAAACTGGACCATCTATGTCATTAGTCATTATTAGTCATTGGTTAGTAATGAAATTTGATAGACAACTGAGATATTATGGTACTCTTTTCTTTAAATACTAATGAAGTATACCTTCAATTTGATTTTTGTTGTGGGCTAGATGGTTTTGACCCTCCCTTTCTCTCCTTTCCCTTTCTTCATTCCATTTAGATTTTATAAGAGCTTATCAAATGATTATATGAACCTTGTAGCAAATGTTGAATTCTCAATAATGATTATTTCAGACACATACTATGGTTCTTACGGTTTTTATGCAAATAGGACCAAACCCCCTCATACATCCCACTTTCCATAAGTCATTCCATGAAGCCCCAGTCCATACACCATTTAAATTTCATTTTATTTCCCCTTGTTTTATAACTTTGTTCTTGGCTATTACTATCATCTCTTATTATGCACCTCATCGATTTCATTCAAAACCAAAATTTCGAGTTCTAAATATGCTATAAGAATATTTCCCTGTGAAGTCGACAATTGTTGACGCATAAAAGTGCAACGAGAATCCTCTTTGCAAAGAATTGCAATACATTATACTTATCAAAAAATAAAAAAGTAAATGTAATTTTTTTGATAAAAGAGTAGAATGGAATTAAAAATGTGCAAGATAAAATGTAGATCGGCTATGAAAAGGGTAGAATGGCGCAAGGCAATTTTTTCAGGGTAAACATATGAAGGAAGTATAGTATGTCAACTATGACCTTGTCTTACCCAAGAAGAACTCATTTAAACTATTTGAGAGAGTTAGATTTTGAAATAAAATTAAGTAACGAATAAAAATAATAAAATTTCATTTAAAACCAATTATATACATATATAATATCCAACCACATTATAAATTCAATACTCTCATAGCCATGTTTATTT
>ML785014.1:408856-440209 GCA_009831015.1 Picea engelmannii
AATGTTGCTGATATTTTCACTAAGCCTCTTGGAAAGATTAAGTTTGAATTGTTTAGGGAGATGTTAGGTGTAGAAGTCAATCCATTCTCCATTAAGGGGGAGACTTGGAAATAATGGAGAAAGCGCTAGTTGTAAGCGCCAGTAATAAGCTCCAATAATAAGCGTCAGTTGTAAGCGCCAGTTAGAAGAGTCAGTTCTTAGTTAAGAGTCAGTTGTCTTTCGTTTGCATGTAACCGAATCGGGAGAGTCTTTTCCTATATAAAGATGTAATCCGTCTTCGTTGAAGAATAAGAAGTGAGCGTAGCCTCACCGTGGTGCTTTGCTCACATATTTTATCTGATATGCCACTGATCATTACCACAACATAATTAAATAATTAATATCTTATATCAGATCTAATTAATTAATTAAATATATGAATAATAATGCACATAAAATTAAAAACACAACATCTAATATTCAAAAACCATAGCTCATATACATCATGTACCTACAGTATAGAAGCCGAGAGCAGAATGCGAATGCGAAATAATTGTATGGACAGTTATTTTAACTTCGAAATTGCATTGACAGTTTTTTACCTTGATGGAATACAGAATACAAGACAAGATACATATAATATTATATTTCAAGTTGATAATTAGACAGATTTGGGTATATTACTAAGGCATATAAAATTTAAAAAAACGGATTGGCAAACTAATTAAACCAATTTTTAAATCCAAATTTCAAAGATATTAACATATCCTATATTTTGTTAAATTGACTGTAATAAAGATAAATGTATAAGCTGGCGGATTTCTCTAGCATATATAGAGAGGAGGGTACTTACCAGGGGTCTCAAATTAAGAAAACATCAGGTCACCGTAACTATTACCAGACATCAGGTTGTAACAAAAGTCCATTAATCTTTCTAGAACGACTGACACTGCCATACAAAAATCAAAATAATGTTTATAAGGAGTAATATCAGACCAATATCACCATAGGCGTTAGTGAATAATTTGGAAAAGAGAAAAGAAAAGCACAGAAAGAAGATAAATCTAAATTTTGAAACCCTGCCAGCCTTACTCAATTTACACGAAATTTTAAGGAAGATGAAGACCAAGACTATAAGAAGAGCTAGGTTTTACAAACTAAAATACGACATGCACGGTGTGGGTAGTTGACACAAAATATGTCGGTTCCGTGTACATATATGTAAAGTTACAGTCATTAGAAACGACCGGTAATTTTTAAAAGTCCGTTACAATAAAAGTGTTATTTTTTAAACGCTGTGGTACACTAAATGTGTTAGTGTTATTCTTTAAATCCTTGGAAACATGAACTGACGGGAACAGAAACGCCTCAAATGTGGGTAAATCAGAAAATGAAATGCTCCACTATGTAACAAAACTTTAATTGTTGTTAATCATTCAGATGTGACAATCAGCTAGTCACCATAGTAAATTTTAAATATGATCAAGTAAAAGTAAAAAAATAAACATGTAAACAAATACCTTTATAATAGTGAGGAAGTTAGTGGTTGAAATCACAACCATTGATTTATTGGCACCACTAAGAATATTCCATCAATATTTAATCGTGTCCATACAAAACTGATTAAACACTAAAAACCTATTAAATGTGCTCATTATCAATAAGTGTACACCCTTTCAGTGTAAAAATTCTTCTAACCGTCATCCTTCTAATGATCCTTCTTCATTAGAAGCTTAAGATGGCCCCGTCTTTCTATGTCTGTGACTTTGAGGTTAAAGTAGTATTTTGACTCAATATTAAGTTTATTTCATAATTTAATATTAAAATATTATAATTTCCATTTTAGAGAATAATCACAGTTGTATTTATTTATAAAGTTGGTATTATTATATGTCACTATAATATAATAAAATGAAATGATAGGATGGTCAATGTTATCAATGTTTTTAAATTATTAAAAAATAAAAGAAAAAATTATATTATATAATAAAGATAATAATAGAAATATTGTTAAGTCAAATTTTAAAAAGAAAATATGGGTGTCATAAAGAGTTAAAGGAAAAATAAAAATTAAGATATTATAAGAAGGTATTTAACCCTAAAATAAAAGTTCAAAATTATGTTTCTTTTTTGACAAGTGTAGAGAGTAGAGAGGAAAATAAACATTGTTAAAATAAGAACTAATTCTCATTAGCTCTAGAATGAAATTGAGGGATGATCAATTCTTAAAGGATGAAGATGAAAATCACTTTATCTTAGAATGCCCAACATATAACCAGATTAGATTTTAATTTCAAAAGATTTATCACACTACCGATCTTCACGACTTTTTAAATAAAAAAAGTATGATGAGAAATAAAATTCTAAATAGATGTGGGAGATGTGCTGGTGATGTCACGGGAGATGAGGGAGATGTGCTGGTGATGTCGGCGAAGTGCAACCAGATCCCGGAAAGGAAAGGGAATACAGAAGAGATTAGATAACAGCTTGCAATAGTACGGCACAGAAAACCTCTAATTTCGTCCTTCGCAAAAAGTCGCAAAGAAGTGATTGCCATGGTTTGCGTGAATTCAGAAACGAAATTGGAAAATTCGAGCCGTTGTCGCTCTTGTGATCTGTCTTTTAGCGCACAGTCGTGGTAACTAAGAAAACTTTCAATCTTGAGGTCTGACTTTTGAGGCGCTACTTGCGGGTCCGGGTCCGGGTCCTGGTCCCAGTATTCTCTCTGCCTCTTTACATGATGATAACAATTCTAATTTGTATGTTGGACGACGATTTCAGAGTCTCGCCCTCTGTGCTATAAAAGGGATGGCATCGGCATGGAAGCTTTGTGCCGTGCTTGACGTGTAAACTAGTTGCTAAGTCTAGAAGACCTGGAAACCGTGTGCATTTTTCGTCCTCTCAAGGTCTAAGTGATGTATGTTGACGAACATTTCTGCATGTGCTGACCGACGAGAGGGAGGTGCCGCCCAAGGAATTCATTTAAATGTGATCTCACCCTCAGTAATCAGCTAAAAGTGGCTCCCTCCCATCAAACTTTCTCTGAACTTCCGCAGATGGCGTCCAACGTTGGTGGTTTTAGAGCCCATACTCCCTCCCCATGCACTGCTTGCAAGATGTTACGAAGAAGATGTGGAGAGAAATGCGTGCTTGCTCCCTACTTTCCATCAAACGATCTTCACAAATTTGCTACCGTACATAGAATATTTGGAGCAAGCAATATCATAAAATTACTTCAGGTATTTATACCCATTCATGCAGCTTGAATGGAATTTCTTGCGAACGCTAAATGTTCTTTCTCATTTCCTAATACCATCGAAAGTGCTTTTGTGGTAGCTTCACTATTGACTGCAATTTTACCTTCAATTGGAAGAAATATACATAGTACATTGCCCTATATCCTGCAAACTGGGTTTAATTGATAAGCTTTGATATGTGTGTGAACTATCAGGAACTGCCAGCTGAGGGGAGAGCAGATGCCGTAAGCAGCATGGTATATGAAGCGAACGCAAGACTTCCAGATCCTGTATATGGTTGTGCAGGAATAGTTTTCCAGATGCAGTCTCAACTCTGTCAATTGCAATCACAGTTAGCTACAGCCCAGGCAGAGATTCTAACCATGCGCTTGCAACAGGCTAATCTTGTTGTACTCATCACAAGCTCTGCAGACAGTGGGTAAACAACTCGACCACTTTAACCATGTAGTAGAGCGATTTCCCAAGAGAGCAATGACAAGCAAACGGATTTGATTTATTTTGAAGGAGAAGATCCACTGCAGCTGTGGGACGACTCCTTTTGGACACAGTTGTAGCTGTAGCCTCTACATTGTCGAATAGACTACCTGGAGAAGATGACATACACCATCAGCAATCCTGTTCTCTGTGTAATTGCCTGATCTGCTTTCTACAATAAATTTAAAGCCCTGGCCAGCATGCTTTTAATCTGCGAAAATATTTTTTTTAAATAATAAATAATTAATTATAATAATAAAAAGTTATAAATGATAATAGTTAATATTTTTATTTAAAAGCATAAATGATTATTTATAGTACACCTGTTGATCATGAGCACATTTAATAGGTTTTTAGTCTTTAATCAGTTTTGTATGGACAAGATTAAATATTGATGGAATATTCTTAGTAGTCTCAATAAATCAATGGTTGTGATTTCAACCACTAACTTCCTCACTATTATAAAGAAATCAGTTTACATGTTTATTTTTTTACTTTTACTTAATCATATTTAAAATTTACTATGGTGGCTAGCTGATTGCCAAGTATGAGTGATTAGGGTTTTGATTATCTAGACCAACCTAAACCTTTGGCCTTCACCAACCACGTTCTGGACACACTGCCTCTTTCCAGCCAACTCCTGCTGACTTCTGTCCACTGTAGATCATGATCACAGACATCTCATTTCAATCCACGTCGTCACCTGAAAAGATCGTGCACGCCGACATCGGATTCCAACCGACGTTGTCGTTCTCGCAATAACTGTTTCTTGCTTCTGCCCTAATAAATATCATCCGCTTGAAGGTAATCCCAATCCTGTGCGGGCATGCACACATATCTGTGAGAGGTTTTCCCATCCAATGCTTGGCATGCCTGACAACAGTAATGGATCATGGAACTACAAACCAAACATCTCAATTCATGTCGTCTAGATTATTGCTTCACAACAGAGATTATTATGTTTATAAACGTGAAATAGTTTGAGTGGAAAGGGATTTATTTTTTGGACGAGTCGAAACCTTTCAACGTTCACCAACCACGAATTTGTAGCTGTGCTAATAATAAAAAATTGTAATGTATAACCTATATTAAAGAATCAAAATATAATTTAAAGGTTATTACAATTGATAATACTATTTAAAATTATAAATGATTAACTATAATAGTTTTTTTAAATAATAAATAATTAATTATAATAATAAAAAATTATAAATTATAAATGAAAATAGTTAATATTTTTATTTAAAATCATAAAAAATTAACTATAATAATAAAACATTATAATGTATAACTTATATCAAAGAATCAAAATATAATCTAAGCATAAATTTCAGTCATACCACCGTACCCGGTTGGAGGTTAAGTTAATTTGATGGGCAAGTGGATTGTTTGGAGAATTTATTTTTTTAATTAAAGATTTTAATTTTGTGATCGTTTTTTATTTTATTTTTATTAATTTTTAATTAAATATTTGATTTTATAATTATGGTAAAAACCATATATTAAGATTTTAAGATATAGAAAAATAAAAATAAAAATTAATTTTTTTATATTTTTAAATCAAAATTAATAAAAAAAATGATACTTTTAAAGTTATGTAATCAAAATAATTTAAAAATTTAACACTCCAAACTGATTACAATATAACCTATTATAGACAAGTAAAAATTTCAACACTCCAAACCGATTACAATATAATGAATAAAAAAAATTATACTTTTATAAAGTTATGTAATCAAAATAATTTAAAAATTTAACACTCCAAACTGATTACAATATAACCTAATATAGACAAGTGAAAATTTTAACACTCCAAACGGATTACAATATAACCTATAGACAAGATTACAATATAACCTAATATAGACAAGTGAAAATTTTAACACTCCAAACGGATTACAATATAACCTATAGACAAGTATTAGAGAAAATATTTTAAAACCTTTTTTATTATTTAAATTATTTAAAAGTAATTTAAATGGAGAAAAAATATTACCTTTACAATTAAATTCAAATCTATAAATTTATAATAATTAATTTATCAATGCAATTTCAAGAGCACTCGGAGAAGGTCAAACAATTTGTACATTATAAGCCATTATATAGGTTGAGTGGTTGGTAAGTTTGAATGATGGATTTGTATTTAACACTTTGTGAAATATTGATTTGTTTGGGTGCGTTTTTACCTCATATTATGTTGAGATTAGATGTGGAAGATAATCTTGTAGGTTAGTTATCATGTTTATGATTGAGTTTGTTATAATGTTTTGTAGTGGGATGTTGATTGTTCTTTTTAAAATAGGTGATTTATAATTTGGAATTTAACAATCCATATTTGAATATTTAGAATTGTGGGTTTATTGCATTTTTTAAAATAAGTTATATAGGTGAACTTTTGTTAAATGGAGTAATTTTTCTCATTACTTAACTAGTTTGATAGTAAATGGTTGATAGGTATCATAAATGCACTTAAATGAGATAGGTGGATATGCATTTATTATCTAGGTGAAGGATGGGGTGTTATAGAGAAATATTTAATTTTATGTATATGCATTTTTAGTTTTTTCTTATGAATATAGAGAAGAGATGAACAACTCCATTGCATTGTGTGTGTTTCCTCTGTTTAGCTTGTCTTTGATTGAACTTGAACATGGTATCAAAGAAGGACTAAGTCTCTTCAAAGATAGGAGAGAAATTTGCAGATTGTTGGATAGAATTTTCGAATTTTGTTAGGCCGGAGCGTGAAGAGGAGCTTTTTAAAAGTCATTTTGGGGAAAAAATGTGAGGAAAAACCTTCAAAAAATTTATGTTTTTGGAGCTGGTCAGCCCCTTCTAGTGTATATAGAGTGAATAGGACCCTAGGTTGCCCCCAGTGAGTGGATAGGGTGCAGACACAAGGATACTTGTGTGGTAAATTTTGTGGGTTTGGTAGCCTTCACGCATACGATAAGGTGCGATCCTCAAGAAATTTTTTGGTTCATTTGTAAAGCAAGATTAGTAGAAAGCATGAAGAAAAGGCCACTTTCAAGGTTTAAAATTTTTATTTTTATTTTTTTTAAAAGTGGTTTGGAATTAAAAAAAAGGGGATTGATTTTTTTTTTTGTCATTTATTAAAGACATAATTGGTGAAGGGAGTCTTAGTAAACTTTGTATTCCCAAAGTATTTGATCCATCATTAATCACTTCATAAATTTTGAGGGCCATGACTATTACTTCTTGGTAAATACAAAAAAAGGATTTTATTTTAAAGGTCGATCTTGCCTAGATTGAAGCAAAACCAGGAGAGACGTCAAAATTTAAATTAAAAAGGGGGATCTAACTACTAGTAGAAGAACCATGGCGTCTAGCAGCAGTCTGACACTGTCACAAGGACCAATTTTAACATGTAATAATTACGATGTATGGTCTATTACAATGAAAAATGTTCTCTAGTCTGAATATTTTTGGGAAGCGGTAGTTAATGGGTTCGCATAACTAGATCCGACCGATCTACAAGCAATGAAAAATGAACATAGAAATGCTCTCGAAGAACTCAAGAAAAAGGACAACAAAGACCTATGGCTCATTTAGCAAGGGTTAGAGGAATATATTTTCCCCAAATTAGTAGCAACAAATAATGCCCAATAGGAATGGAATACTCTCGAAATAGCCTATCGGGGCACATATAAAGTAAAAAATGCAAATTTGCAGACACTTAGGAAGAGTTTTGACACTCTTCAAATGAAGGATTCAGATTATGTGGATCATTTCATGACCCATGTCACGAGCATCATCAATTAGCTACACAAACATGGAGATTACATTCAAGATCAAAAGGTCGTTGAGAAGGTACTTCAAAGCCTTCTTGATAAGTTTAATATGGTCATGGACACCATAGAAGAGTTGAAAGACCTGTCAACATTGACAATTGAAGAACTCATGGGATCTTTGTTAACTCATGACTGTAGGTTGAGTTGAAATAATGAATCTTTGAAGAACACATTTGAATCTCAAGCCTCCATAAGAAAAGGAAGAGGCAGAGGTTGAGAGAATAGAAGCAAAGGTAGACGAGTCAGAGGAAGCTCTCCAACATGATAGAGGTCAACTTCAGAACATTCAGAATAGAGTGAATGGTTAGAAAAACCACAAAGATACTCTCAGAACTAAAGGGGGAGAGGAACAAATTTCAATAAGTCAAGATGGACTGACAAATCAAGGATCCAATGCTATTATTGCAAGAAATTTGGTCACTACGAAAGTGAATGCATAAATAAGCAAGTAGATCTAAATAGGGGCAGAGAAAATGTTACCAACGCTGAAGAAGGGACATCTTAATCAATGTTCTTCTCATGCCAAGTCACATAAGAATCAAACAAAAATCATGATCTTTGGTTGCTAGATAGTGATTGCAACAATCATATGGCAGGTAACAAAGATTTTTTTTCTAGTTTAGATAACTCTGTCACATCTCAAATTAAATTGAGAAATGATTATCAAAATAATTTTTTAGGCAAGGGTGTAATTTTTGTGTTGACCAAGCAAGATGAAATGAAGGATATTCATGATGTTTATTATGTACCTGGTCTTAAACATAATCTAATGAGTGTAGGCCAGATGAATGAGCATGGTTATAAGGTCATTTTTGAAGGTTCCAAGTGTACAATCTTGGACAAACCACCCAGTAAGAAAATTGTAGCTACAGTAAGAAAATCTTGGACAAACCGCCAAAATAGAATGTTTCCTTTGATATTGAGAAAACTTAATTTGTCACAGTCGTATGCCTAAAATGTATCAAGATCTAATGAGACTTGGTTGTGGCATATTAGATATGGTCATTTACCATTTAGTAGTCTCAATATTTTATAAAATAAGTCTATGGTCAAATGTTTGTCCATTATAAATGAACAAAAAAACTCTTCTGAGAGTTATAGTTTGGCCAAAAACCAAAGGCATAGTTTTCTCTATGCTTTCTGTGGAGCAAAAGAACACCTTGAGTTGGTGCATACATACATTTGTGGTCCAATGCCAACTCATTCAATAGGAGGAATCTTTTGTTTTCTAACATGTATTGATGATTTTAGTAGGAAATATTGGGTGTATTTTGTCAACCACAAATCAAAGACATTTGAAAAATTCAGAGAATTTAAGTGTATGGAAGAGAAACAGAGTGGGAAGTACATTAAAGTACTAATATCATATCGAGTAGGTGATTATGAATCCAAAGAATTTGCATCATATTGCAAGCATCATGGGATCAAGAGACAATTTACAACAAGATACACTCAACAACATAATGGAGTAGCTGAAAGAAAGAGTCGGACAATAATGAATATGGCCAGAAGTATGTTGAAGGTCAAGAATTTTTCAAATGAGTATTGGGGTGAATCAGTGGCATGCTCAATTTATATTTTGAATTTTTCACCAACCAGTAGAGTGAAAAATCAAGTCCCTCAAGAAGCCTGGAGTGGTATGAAATCTAGTGTTTACTATTTTAAAGATTTTGGTTGTGTAGATTATGCTCATGTTCCTGAAGATCTAAGGAGAAAACTTGATGATAGAAGTAAAAAATGTATACTTGTGAGATATAGTGAGTATTCTAAAACATATAGGTTGTACAATCATGTTACTAAGAAGTTGACAGTAAATAGAACAGTGAAATTTTAAGAAGATAAATCTTGGGATAACGAAACAAATGAAATAATTGTAGATTGGATTCCTTCTATACAGAAAGATAAATAGGTGGAAGCCATAGGACAACAAGCTTCTCCACCAAGACTTCCAAGATTGCAAGTACAAGGTCAAGGAGAAAAAAAAGAGCATAGTTATTCTTCTTCATCTGGTAATGATTTAGATCCCACTATAGCGAATTTAAGGAACCATAAAATAAGAAGCTTGAGAGAAATTTATTGGAAGAATGATGGCATGGATCAACAAGCACATTTTGCTTTGATATCCTGTCAACCGATATATTTTGAAGAAGCAGTCAAGGAAGAAAAATGGGTTCATTTAATGAACGAAGAAATTCAATCAATTTAAAGAAACAACACATGCGATCTTGTAGATCTTCTTACATGTAAAACCAACATTGGAGTTAAATAGGTTTACACGATAAAATTCAATGAGAAAAGAAAAGTAGAGAAGCACGAGGAAACACTTGTAGGAAAAGGGTTTAATCAACAACTCGGTATTGACTATGGAGAAACATTTGCTCCAATAGCACATTTGGATATTGTCAGAGCAGTTTTGGAAGTTGTAGCCCAAAACAAATGGCTAGTATATCAAATGGATGTTAAATCATCCTTTTTAAATGGAATTTTAGAGGAAGAAGTTTATGTGGATCAACCACCGGGATTCTAGATCATAGGTAAAGAGTACAAAGTGTACGGATTGAAGAAAACAATGTATGGTTTGAAGCAAGATCTAAGAGCTTGGTACAATCACATTGATTCCTATTTTCTCAACAATGGGTTCAATAGGAGCAACAATGAACCCACGCTTTACACCAAAAAAGACCAAAAAGGTAATATTTTGATAGTTTGTCTCTATGTTGATGACATGATTTATACAAGAAATTTGTTGTTGAATGACTTCAAAGAAGCCATCCAAAGTGAATTTGAAATGATTGATCTTGGTCTTATGAAATTTTTTCTTGAAATTGAAGTTGAGCAATCTGAAAAATGAATTTTCATTTGTTAGCAAAAATATGGCATAGATATTTTGAAAAGGTTCAAAATGAAGAAATGCAAGCCAACAGATACATCAATTGCAACAACTACAAAACTAAGTAAACAAGATGAAGGACCAACAATTTATTATACTTTGTATAAGAGGCTTGTAGGCAACCTCATGTATCTTACAACTAACCATCCAGATATCATGTATGCAATGAGCTTAATTTCAAGATTTATGGAAAATCCCAAAATCTCTCATTGGAAAGTTGGAAAAATAATTTTGAGGTATATTGCAGGTACAATAGATTATGGAATTTGGTATTCCAATTAAGAAGATGATTCACTTGTTGGATATATAAATAGTGATTTTGTAGGTAGCGTCGATGATATGAAAAGTACTTCTGGGTACGCATTTTTGTTGGGTACACGTTTAATTTCACGGGCTTCTAAGAAACAATCCATCGTTACAATATATTCAACAAAAGCAGAGTATGTGAAAACAACTTCAGCATCATGTCATCCATCTTGGTTGAGAAGGATCCTTAGTGATCTTACACATGAAGAGAAGGAGCCAACTCCTATATTTTGCGACAACAATTCAACAATTTCATTATCTAAAAATCATGTGTTTCACCACAAGAGTAAACACATTGATACTTGCTATCATTTCATTCATGAATTTGTTAACAATGGTAGCACTATACTACATTTTTGTGGCTCACAAGAAGAATTAGAAGATATCTTCACCAAGCCTTTGAGAAGAAATACTTTCGAATTTCAAAGACAACACTTAGCCATTGTTTGTGCTAATTTTTGTAATGCTCGAAATTAAAGGGGAGTGTTAAATGGAGTAATTTCTCCCATTGGTTGACCAAGTAACATGTTGATAGTAGATGGATGATAGGCATCATAAATTCACTTAGATGAGATAGGTGGGTATGCATTTATTAGGTAGGTGAAGGATGGAGTGTTGTAGAGAAATATCTAATTCTATGTATTTACATTTTTAGTTTTTTCTTTTGAATATGGAGAAGAGCTCAAAAACTCCATTGCATTTTGTGTGTTTTCTCTGTTTTACATAAGCTTGCCTCTGCTTGAAATTAAACAACTTTAAAGAAATTTTCGATCCAACAACCCATACCAAACCTACTTTAACGATAACATAAGTGAACTTTAAAGTAATTTAAAATCCAATAGTCCACACCAACCATATACTGCATTGAATATTATACAACAATATGCTTATAATTGACCTAGAAATTTAATACTATACAAAAAGATGCTTATGATTGAACTAGAAAGAAATAAGCACTAAGTTGTAAGGCATTAAATTTTCTACATGATTGGATGTCGACCGTTCGATCCAACTGCACACACCCTGCCTGCAGCAGGGCACTTATGGTTCACCATATTTTAAAATCGATTTCTGAACCCTATTGTAGGTTACCCTCTGTAACACAAAGTAGGTCCATAATTAATGTAATTATAGAAGCACAACTATCGTCCAAAAATACCATGTATAGATTGTCATGATTGTAGGTCCATAATGAAGGTAATTATAGAAGCACAACTGTCCTCCAAAAATACAATTTATAGATTTATGTGATTGTCGGAGGAATCCCGAGGCTATGATCCCTCCCCCGTCCTCTCACAGAAATTTGAAATTGCCTATACAAATTTGAAATTGCCTTGTTTTTGGTTTCCATCAATGGAGAATTCAGCTACTGAGAGACTACTACTTGAAGAGAATTTCACAGAATATATTGAGGAGACCACAAATGACTCCACGAACAAATCTCATTGCATAAGTCAGGGTAAGCTGATAATTACTTCGTTCTAAACTGATTCTACATCTGAAAAACACGTACATGTAAGTGAATAATTAGTGTTGAAACTGTTGCAAATCCTTGTTATCGAGTAGGATTCATCCCGATAACATCAATGAACAATGTGTATGTATTTGGATATTCAGGAATTTTCATGGTTCCTTTGGGATGGGTGGCAGGAATCGTGGGATTTATAGTAGCAACCTTTATTTATTTTTATGAAAATTGTCTTCTTACGCGTCTCCACTGTCATATTAGATAATGAGACCTGGCTGGTTACATTTATGGTATGTACTATGTGACAACCTCTTGTGTTAGAATAATGTTGAAACTTCTATAATGATTATCATTTTAGAATGTTGTTAGAGATTTGTTCGTGGGTTGTTTTACGAGAGTTTAATTTTAGCTCTTCAAAGATTCTAGATCCATAATTTGACGATTTTGTTCCTAGTTTGTTAGTGAGCATTCCAGCTACATATGTAATAGATTTTTCCTCTTGAATGATAAAGTGTGATGAACATCTTTTCTCATAGTTTATGCAATGTTATTCTCTATCTTTTTTAATTTGGTATCAGACCCAAAAAGAACTCAGGATCGACAGTACAATTCCTGCAATCAAGAGCCCAAAAGTTGCATATTTGTGACTCCCATTACACTTTTTGGTGGTATTGACTCCAGTCCTGCAGACACATATGAATGAATTGTACATCCATGTGAAGACAAATATGCCTTTGCTCTTCTCACAGCTTACGCAGGATGTGGGAAACTATTATTGTCGAGGTTGAAGATATACTTGAGCACGATCCCATAGTTCCAACGAGTGGGATTAAACAAACAACTGCTTTGAATAATAGATCTGTTGTTGTATGTTGATGATCCTCTATCTGTTTCTCACGACCATCCTTTGATATTTCTTTTCTTTAGTTTGCATTGCTTCCTCGACTCTTTAATCAGGCGTTGTGGTGCATTTAAGGGATATTATTCTTGTTTTATTCCAAGAATATCCGTCAAAGTGGAATGAATTTGAGTTGTTTCTTAAAGGAGGATGATTTGTTGCTCTGTCAAGTGGAGTTGTTTTAATTGCAAGAGACCCTATGGAGGTTAGTTTGCAGCCGTCAGGAAGAGAGCCACCTTTTCTTGGGAAGATAAACAACATTATCTTCTTGTTTGAAGATCAATGAGGAGTTGTACCCTAAAAATGCTGGCAAACACCAACCTGCAAGTGATTTTCTTAAGCCAACATTAATATTCGAGGTATTAACTTTGTTTCTAGAATTTCTTAATTTTGAAGTATGTCGAATCCTCTCGCTGATTCTTATCTAAATGAATCCACCAAAATTGATTGTGAAAATCATGTTAACTGGAAATTTAAGTCGATAACGGTGCTTGAAGCATATAATCTATCTACAATTGTGAAAGGACATGATCCTAATCCCAGAACTGTTGCCTCGATTCCAGACTGGGAAAAGAGGGAAATGAAGGAGAAAGTGTTGCTGTGAATGTATGTAAGAGACAACATAATTCCTCATAAACGACAGTAAGACTTCCAAAGAAACATGGTACATTCTGAAATGTTTGTATGAAACCTCTAATGCAAACCAGATATTATTTCTAAAAACAAAGCTTTTATCTATCAAAATCGTAGCCAATGAAAGCATAAGTAATTTTGTATCCCGAATTAAATATTTAAGTGATAAGTTGGTTGATATTGGTGAAAAGGTTTCTAGTTGTGATTTACTAACTGTCACTTTGAAAGGTTTAGTGCAAGATTATAAAGTCTTTATTTCATTGAACTCTCTGCTAGACCAACACCCCCTACTTTTGATGAATTGGCTGGAATTCTTTTTCAAGAGGTAGAGAGAATGAAGAATTATGATCTGGACTCAAGTGAATCAGATTTGGAATTGATTTCAAGAGGTAAATTATCATATAGAGGTAAACCGTGGGACAAGCACAAAGGAAAGTTTCAAGCAAAGCAGAAAGGTATGGCACATATTGATTCTTATGTTACAATAAATATTTAATGTGCATATTGTGGAAAACCTGGACATCTTGCTAAATATAGTTATAGAAGAAAGAATCACGAGTCCAATCAAAGATATAAAAGGAATAATAAAAATTTTATTCATAAAGACACTTCAGTCAATGATGGATTTAAAAATATTAAGTTTTTTATTTATGAAGTTGCATTGTCTGCTTAAATTGATGATGAGAATGCATGGTTCAAAGATTTTGGTGCATCGTCTTATATTTCCTGTCATAAAGAATGATATGAAGAATATTATGAGAACATTGATGGCACACACATTTATTTAGGAGATAACATATTACATAAAGTTCAAGGCTATGGAGTAATAAGTGTGAAATTACCTAATGGAAAATTGAGATAGATTCATGATGTGATGTATGTTCCTCATATTAAAAATAATTAAATCTTTGTTTCAACTATCACTGATGTTAATCTAAAAGTGGAATTTGGTAAGTTGAGGTGTGTTGTAAAAGATGTCCATGATCACTACAATATTGTTTCCACAGGTACCAGAGTTGGTGGATTATATAAGTTGGATGTGACAATGAACCGTCATGTTGCATTGGCATCCACAACAATGTCAAAAAAAGAGTTATGGAACCACATGTATGGGAACCTCAATTACAATGATTTGATGTTATTGCAAATAAAAACAATGGTAGAAGGTCTTCATGTAATGAAGAATGATCATTTCCAATGTGAAGCATGTGCACCTGGTAAGCAGCATAGAGATGATTTCCCCATACATACAGAGAAAAGACAAGCCGATATACTTGAATTAATTCATACTGATGTATGTAGACCTATGCAAACTAGGTCACTTGGTGGTTCTTCATACTTTCTTGTTTTTGTTGATGATAGATCTAGATATACTTGCGTATATTTCATAAGGAGAAAAAGTGATGTATTTGAGTCTTTTAAAGAATTCAGAACTATGGCTGAAAAACATACACAAAAATGTATTAAAATTCTCACATATGATCAGGGTGGTGAATATACATCAGGAGCATTTAAAAGTTATTGTAAATTTAATGGGATCCAACAAAAATTTATCGTACCTCATACACCTGAGAAAAATGGTGTCACTGAGAGAAGGAACAAAACACTGGTGGAGTGTGTTTGCAGTATGCTTCAAGGTAAAAACATTTCTAATGGTTTTTGGGTAGAAGACATTAATATTGTTGTTTATTTAAAGAATCTAAGTCCAACTAAGAAATTAGATTTTCAAACTCCTTTTGAGATTTTTCATGGCTATAAACCTGATGTCAGTCACTTCAGAGTGTTTGGATCCACTGCCTTTACACATATTCCTAATGATGAGAGAAGAAAATGTGATGCAAAATCAATCAAGTGTGTTTTTATTGGGTATTGTACTAATAAAAAATCATACAAATTATTTGATCCCAGTTCACATAATTTTTTTACAAGTAGAGCTGTGGTATTTCATGAGAATGCAAATAGAAGTGATACAATTAATGATGATGATTATTAACATATTTCTGATGAGAATAATGATCATATCAAAATAGATGCAATGGTTAAATAGGAATAGGTATAGGTACAGGTTCAAGAACGTAATGAAAGCAGTATGGACACTTCAAGTAGTCATGATACATCAAGTGGAGAATAGTCACCACGGATCAAGAGAAGAGATGAAAGCAGTGGAGGTCCGAGGATGTCATCATGACAAACTCAACCATATCTAAGGTTTAAATATTATGCATTGATGTCACATGTAATGAATGTTGTAGAACCTGTAAACTATGACCAAGCTAAAGAACATGAAGAGTGGAGAAATTCTATGAATGAAGAATATGATTCTCTTATGAAAAATCACACATGGGAATTAGTAGAATTGTTTGAAAACAAAGTCCCTATTGGAAGCAAATGGTTGTAGAAATCTAAATTTAAAGAAGATGGTAGCATTGATAAATATAATGCAATATTAGTTGCAAAACGATATTCACAAGAGGAGGGAATTGATTACGGTGATACTTTTTCACCAATATCTAAATTGAATACAATTAGAGTATTGATCTCCTTAGCTACAACACATAAATGTAAAATACATCAGTTAGATGTAAAATCTACTTTCCTGAATGGTGATTTAAACGAAGAGGTTTATTTGGTTCAGCCCAAAGCGTTTGTCAAGTAGGGACAGAAGCATCTAGTCTGCAGGTGAAGGAAAACCTTATATGGTTGGAAACAGGCATCGATATCATCGTATGTAAAGATTGAATGATTATTTTATCAGAAAGGCTTTGTGAAAAGCAAGAGTGATCCTAACATGTATATTAAGAAAGTTGAATATGGAGATGTTGCTTTAATATCTTTATATGTGGATAATCTCATTATTACAAGCAACACACAAGTTAATTGATGACATTAAAAGTCAATTGTCTCGAGAGTTTGAGATGAAAGACCTCGGTGAATGGCATTATTGTTTAGGACTTGAAGTCTGGAGTGAGCCTGGTAAGACACTTAATACACAAAGAAAATACACAAAAAAAATTCTTAAAAAGTTCCATATGAGTGAATGCAAAGCAATGCCAACTCCCTTAGAACAGAATGCAAAGTTAAACAATGATGATGGAACTAAAGAGGCAGATGGTACATTATATTATCAGTTGGTGGGAAGTTTGAACTATCTCACCACTACCAGACCAAACATTGCATACTCAGTGATCATCTTTAGTCAGTTCATAGCTATGCCTTCTGAGAGCCATTGGAAATGTGCAATGAAAGTCCTTTGATACTTGAAAGGAACAATAAATTTTGGTATTATGTGTACTGACGAATATGAGTTTGAACTGACAGGTTTTTCTGATTCACATTGGGAAAAAAATCCCGATGACATAATATCTACCTTAGGCTATGCATTTCATATAGGATCGAGGGTTGTGTCATGGAGTAGCAAGAAAAAACCAATTGTTTCTTTGTCGTCAACATAATTTGAGTATAAAGCCTTGACCAATGCTACCTGTGAAGTTGTTTGGCTACACATAATTCTTGCAGATTTTGAAGAAGGGAAACATGGTCCAACATGCATCAATTGTGACAATCAAAGTGCTATCAAATTGACACATAATTCAATATATATCATGCAAGGTCAAAACGCATCGAGCTACAACACCACTTCGTGAGAGAAAAGATTGAATCAAAGAAATTTGGTTTGATTTTTTGTAATACAAATGATAATGTGGCTGATATATTTACCAAACCTCTTGGTAAATTCAAGTTTATAGTTTTTAGAAGCAAGTTAGATGTTGTAGAAAATCCATTTCTCCATTAAAGGGGGATGTTAGAATAATGTCGAAACTTCTAGAATGATTATCAATTTAGAATGTTGTTAGAGCTTTGTTGGTGAGTTGTTTTGAGGATTTTGTTCCTGGTTTGTTGGTGAACAATTCCAGCTATATATGTAATAGAGCTTTCCTCTTGAATGATAAAGTGTGATGAGCATCTTTGCTCACAGTTTATGCAGCGTTATTCTCTGTCATTTTTAATTTCTTGTACATGGGAGATGGCATTTTTTTGAACCAAGTCCGTGTTAATATACTAAGCATGGATTTTACAGGGCATTAATTCAATATAAGAGGTTTTCTAGTTTTTTTTTGTCTTCAAGAGAATCGATATAACGAAAGTATTTTCAAGTACAATAATTTAGCAAAGCCCTGACTTCATTAAACATTTTGGTAGATTGCATTTTTACTAAACTAATTATTAGTTAGACTAATTTGGTACTGTAGAAGGGATACTTGAAGTTTTATTTTGTAATAATTATCTGCCCAGGTTAAATTTTGAGCAATAAAAATTGATAATCTCGAATTTCCTTTAATAAATAATTCGCCCCACTTCCTATCCATAAACAATAAACACCTAGTTATCCATATATTTATTGTTTGATTTCTCCTTTTAGAAATCAAACTATGTATATATAAACATGAATAAGCTAATTTGAATATGGAATGGTATTCCGTTCAACTGATACGTTTTTGTCTTTTTGGATTTTTTGTTTCATTTTCCTGGAAATTTGGTGAGAAAGTATTGGAGTTGAAGATTTGGGTGATTAAATGTGTATAATCAGAGTGTTCCAATTGTTTTTCAATACTTTTAATCTATTTATACATTTAAAAATCCAATTTAAATAACATAAAAAACCAAAACATAGAACAACCAGACTATTTCATAAATTTATTTAAAATTACATTATTAAAATGTCATGATAAAAATGAAAATTAAAATAAATTTAAAATATACAATTTCAGAAAATATACTGCTCAAAGGTTAAATTATTTGAAAAAAAGGTGAATTATTAATTGTTATTTAATATATTATGTATTCATTGTTTATTTATAGATTGGTATATTCTCCTTGTGAGTAATAAGCATCTAGTTGTATAGCATTAAATGTTATCTATGTTGAGATGTACGGTTGTTGGATCCAAAGGTTTTTTTTTAATCTAAGAACACACATTTATTAGGTAGTTTAAGATTTTGGAAATCTTGTTTTTTTTTTTTTTTTTAAATCTAAGAACACACATTCATTAGGTAGTTTAAGATTTTGGAAATCTTGTTTTTTTAACATGGAAATAATAGCTTTTTGCCCAAAACTTTAGTTTACAGGATTTTAACAAAACACCTATTATTACCATATTTTAAATAAATCTGGTACATGTTAATAACCCTCCTAAAAGAACATGGGATATGGATACATCATATAATTTTGTTATTTTGTTGATTTGTTATTCTTAATTTGACAAATTGGGTTGGAAATTTAAATTTAATGTAAAATTATGATTTTAGCAATTGCAAACTATAATATTATGTTATTATACTGGTTTGTTATTTTTAATCTGATGAAAATTGGATTGGAAATTTAAATTTAACATAAAACTATAATCTTAATAATTGCAAACTATAATATTAGAATAATTCAATAATTACAAATTGTGATATAAAAATAATTTCAAAACTTTAAATATACTTAAATGTTTAAAATTACAATTCTAACAATACAATTTACCATTTCAACAATTCTGCATCTACCAAATTAAGATAAATACAAGATAATAAACGATTTGACAATAATTACAAATTGTGATATAAAAATAATTTCAAAACTTTAAATCTACTTAAATGTTTAAAATTACAATTCTAACAATACAATTTACCATTTCAACAATTCTGCATCTACCAAATTAAGATAAATACAAGATAATAAACGATTTGAGAACCCTATATCAAACTTCTATTAGATTTATAGAAGGATTGCTTCACTGCTGCTTACGTGTAAGGCTAAGAAATGGAATATTCACCCATCAAGGGTGCTCATTACATTGCTTTTGGCTTACCCAATTTGTTTACGGGTAGTTTGTTGGAATAATGCTTACAATAGATTGGTTTGGATTTGGTTTAAATCTATTGAAGATTTGTAAGAAGTTGTTGAGAGATTCTCTCAACAATTATCTCTATGTTTGGAGATAGTTGGATCTGATTCCAACTATATATATACCTGTAATATCGTGTGTAAGATCAATGTAATAGAAATTATTATTTGTGTGTTATTGTTGTTCTCTCAAATTTTAAGATGGTATCAAAGCATTGTTCCGGGGAGTCCATGAAAAAAAAAAAGAGGCAACTAAATAGTTATATTAATTATTGTGAATGTATTTTGTTTGTAAAATTATATGTTGCAGAACCAATCAATGTACAGAGTAACATAATTTAAATCAGACTGACCATTAATTCTATCACAGCCACCATTCATATAACAGAAATATCAAATAAAACACATAGGCAGGGATCCACGTTGGTTTCCTTGCAATCGCTATTCAGATTCTCAAGTTCACCTATCTGCACGTTTCAGCGATTCAAATTTGATTTCCAAAAACACACTCTCATGGATATAGCACATATAAACCAACAGCTCTCGTTGTTTTAATCTTGGAATGTATTTTGTTTGTAAATCTATATGTTGCAGAACCAATCAATGTACAAAGTAACATAATTTAAATCAGTGGTTCTCAACGTTCTTAGGTGCCAAGGGAACACATCACAAATTTGATTATGCCTACATTCTGGAGATTCTTATTGTACTTAGGTGCTTCAAGATCAACAGTTACAGGTTGTACTTATATTGTTTAAAAAATGTCAGTTGTATGATTGACTACTGAAAATATCCAGTAATTAGATCATTGTCCTATATAACTGTGAAAATTTTCTCTTAGGGGGAATTTCACAGATGGCAGTATATCCATAGGATAATTCAGTATCAAGATTTTCCTTCGGGAAGCCCAGAAGCGTTGGTTGTACAAAGAACATCAAAGATGGTCAGAAGCAGTGTTATCTTAAATGAGTTGAAAGGGAAGCTCAAAGTTGTGGAGAAGAAAGAGCGTATACCGGAAGATTTCAGAGTGGATAGGAGTGTTGATGAAGACCAGTTAGTCAAAGAAAGAAAATGATTAATATTGTAATTTGTTATTGAGTATTGTAAGTTTTTGTAATGTAAGCATTATGAGAGGGTGTTGGAATAATGCTTACAATAGATTGGTTTGGATTTGGTTTAAATCTATTGAATATTTGTAGGAGGTTGTTGAGAGATTCTCTCAACAACTATCTCTATGTTTGGAGATAGTTGGATCTGATTCCAACTATATATATACCTGTAATATTGTGCGTAAGATTAATGTAATAGAAATGATTATTTGTGTGTTATGGTTGTTCTCTCAAATTTTAAGACAGTTGATATAGGATCCTAGAATTAATGGATTGAGGCATCAAGTATAAATGCGGTGGAATCTTCAGGTGTTTACTATTTGTCGACTTGAGTTGTTGAAGTAGGCAAAATGATATCGACGTATCGAAATGGAATTGTGCCAAAATAAATGTTTTATGAATTACGCTTTGGTTAATCGAAGGTGTCATTTGGTTATTAGACTATTGAGTACTGGAATAAAGTATAAGATATCAAAATAAAAAATGGAATAGAAATTTTGGTGGAGAGGATAACACTTTATTCCTTGTATTAAATTAAATTGATGAACATTGTATTTATGAACTATTGAAATATGTAAATGTTTTTATTTGTTATATAAAATTGTTGGAATTATATGTATGATGATGGTTATTAACATTTATTGAGACCAACTTTGTTTTATCGACCTTAAAAGATGAGGAATTATTTTGTTTTCTCTAGAATTTTTGTGTAGTGGAAAAGATTTAAAAGAACCATTCTTAAATCACCATAGTTTTGATGAGGTTAAATGTTAGGAAGGTCGGTATTGAAACAAATATTTTGAAACTAAGATCTAATCTGGGCATGCATTGGACATTCTATGAGAAAGTGTTTTCCATATTCAACCATCTTAGTGTCACCAAAGATGACAAATTATTTCAAGCCATGGTGTTTTAGGAATTGTCCAACACCCTGTTTCACTATGGATCTCATGAGAGTTCATTATTATTTTAGCAATGCTATTGTTCTTTGGTATGCTAGTTAGAAAAAAAAGATAATAAAAAACTTCTAAAGTAGGGTTAATTGTCTCCTCTAGTATCTTATTTTTATGTTATCCTCTAATTCTTTATTGCTCCATAATTTTTCCCTAAATTTATATATAATACTATTTCTAATATTACTGATATTATGTAGATCTTTCTTCATTCCCCAATGATTTAGCCAAGACTTGGCATCTTTATGCCAACCCCACCTTAGTTGCACGAAGTTTTGAATGGAGTTGGAAGAAATCTTAGGAAGCCTCTTGTCTTCTATGTTGTTTATCTTTTTCTTATACATTAGGTACCTATTCATAGCCATGCTCTCAATGTGGTGTTGAGGGAAATAGATGAAATGATCTTACTTAAGCATTTTCAGATTCTGCTTGGCTAAAACAAAATAGACAGGAATGTCACCCTATGTTTATAGCCATCAAAATTAATATTCTAACTAACAAGTATTGATCACAAGTGCTTAGGCTAGTCTTTTCATAAATAAAAGCTTGCTGAAAAATTAATTATTTATATGATTTTTTGAATATAACAGTTGTTGAAATAAATGTAGAGACAGAAGTAAAAAACACCATGTCGATAACCAAGACAGATGAGACATAAACCAATCCTTTATTTCATTCCAATTCATCAAAGAGTCATTCTCTTTACAAAATTTCGTGAAGAAGTTTTAGACCAAAGTCAAACTTAGATGTCTTTAGTCAAACATACAAAAGCACATCTGACAGAAAATAAAAAACTGAACTCTAAAAGCTGGATCATCTTCCCACATATTGTTTCCCAATCGACTCTGCACAATAGCCTTTGTGAGTCATGAAAGCTAATTCACAAAAAAACAAGTCTACATAGACTATCAAAGATAGATCAACACCTCTGAAAAACAAATGTCTAAATGATGTAATTCAACCTTGAATCTTGTTGTCTACAATAAGACCCTGCTATCATAAAAAAAAAATAGGCCTTGAATAAATTAAGGAAGGAATGAAAAATGAACTATCTCAACACAAACTCAAAGAGAAAACCTTAGTATGCTTCTCCTTTTATTCTCCATTGTTCCTCCCTTTCCTTTTTTCTTTAAGAAAATTAGAATTGGTTGAAGTAGTTGAACTACTTTATTAGTTAAGTTAACTAAAAACTCAACCAACTTTTTAGTTATGGGGAAAAGTAATAAATCATAATAAGGGTTTTAAATAAATAATAACTTGTAGGTGGGACCCCTTATGACTCCCTTTAGCTTTTAACAATCATAACACAACTAGTTAATTTAACAAGCATCCCTCCTTCTGACTCCCATCATCACATTCATGTTTGATAATTTATCTCAATGATATTTACAATTGTTTTCAAAATATATTACCAATATATCCAAAAAACATGTTGTCCAAAAAAAAACAACTGAAGTCAATTGTCCTCAACAATTAATAAATAAAAACAACTTAAAATCCATATTTTCCAGTCTATGAGGCAATCTTTCCCTTGTTGTTGTTATCACCTTTTAATCTCTTTGAATTTGCCTTAGGCTGTGTGGAGCCTTTAGGGCTAATCTCACTGATCACATGAGATCAATCGTCCCTCAAAAGCATGCGGGAGGACACAGATTTATCAGAATCATTTGAAGGTGAGGAAGGGGCAGTAGTGGCTTTCCCTTTGTCGGGGGCCTGGTGGGCCTCGATTTTCAACCTTTTGCTTGAAAATCTCATTCATGTATGCATAATTGATTATGAAATAGTTTCTCTATCAACCATACATGAAAAATATTTTAAAAATATGGAATAAATTTTGGCTCAGCAACATATCAGACTCATACAATCCAATCCATACAAATTTTCTAACCATTGTCAATGAGCAGGGAGGTGAGCAAAGGTTCTGGGATATTTGGAAGGTTTGTATTGAGAGAAAAATGTTAAAATGAGGGGGAAAAGAACATGGTTACTGCTCACAGACAACAAACAATCAATTGTAATGTAAACCAAAGACATGTCACCATAATCCATCCAAGAAACTGCGATTTAAATTTGTTACAATACAAAATTCTCTTAACTATAATTAAATTTTAGGAACAGGGAGTGAAGAATGAATATGGGAAGGCGAGGGGATTGTGATTAGTGAAAAGTGAAATAATGGTAGGGAGGAGGGTAGATAATGTTCATAAAATTAATCAAGTAATCGATAAAACCATTCTATATCAAACGCAAAAGATCCCACACCAACCAAATAATCACTCTGATTAATTAAACAACTACTGTGCATAATTCAATCAATTATGTGTATTAACTTGCTCACTGTTCGTAATTAAATTTTTAACGCGTGACAATATGCCTTCCAAAAAAACCTATAGAGGAGTTTTTTTTCTTCTCATTTGTCCCATCTAATATTTAAGACAATTTCCAAATGAACACGCAATCACTTGTTTCCACTCTGTTCAGCATCAAAACATCAACCATTGTCCATGAATTATTTCTTCAATCAAACACAGACACAAAAATCGTGTCCAATTCCATTCATCTAAACAACTTAATAATCAAATTGCAATGAAATCATACTGTTACAAAACCCATGCTCATCTCTGATGGTGTAACCAAACAATATCCATAATCATATCCATTGGAAAACCAAGTCATGACTATTACGATTTTTAAATTGCAATACTCTCGATCGACAATTAAAACACACAGTAACAACAACCATCTATTCAACTTAACCATGTTGTAGGAAACACAAACCATTCAACGAAATGAAAGAGCATTTATGTGAATGTACATGTCTAATTACTCTGAATCAAAACATCAAACGATGTTGAACTATCGAATCAATTTCCATAATAAAAGAATACAATGATTATACACCAATCATAAGAACCATTGTGGTAGCTATTGATTATACATCAATAGACGACTAATGACCAACCACTGTCGACAATCCTCCACCAACTCATAACAGTCAAACATGTGCTTGACATGATAAGATGACTCCAAAACGGTCTTTGAATAATCAAGGGTTCGTTCTGTGGGAACAACATAGGAAGATTGGAGTCAACCCCCAACAGAGGGTGAGAATCTCCGAGACCATACAATGGACACACCGACCATACCACCAATAAATTTGCAGATAGGGTGAAATTTCATGAGATAGGACAGACTATGAAAAGAGGAGCAAAGGCTTCATTTTGGTCCATAATAACACCGAGAACACGCAGGGTGTAACCCTCTTGGTTTACCCGATCAAACAAAAAAACGTTGAGATAAAACAGAGACACGAAATAGAAATCACATCAATAGCATGAATGAACCCATACCCAGGTGAAACCATATGTAGTGACACCAGGTGGTTCGAAAACAAACCCAACAACCCCATAACAACAAAACGATCGGGCATGGTGATAAGAAAAATGTGGGGACAACCAACAAATCGGGACTGAATGAAACCCTCCACCAAAACAAATAAGGGAGACAGAGAGACTTCATGGCTTATAACACTCAGAATAATCAATGAACCTACGACTTCAACCATCATTGCAATGAAAACCAAACAAAACATCCATTCTAGAGAAATATCACAAGTTTACACAGTTGTCGGTTTCAATAAAAGCACAGACCCATACATCATCGAGCCAATATCTATTTTATGGAAGGCGAAAAAGACATACCTGTAACCAAAATCCTTAAAAGGCAAGCTTGGTCGAGCGATTCTTCCTTTGCCTGAAAATTAGAGCTTAACCATATCAGAACACAATTGAACAATAGCCAAGCTAGGGTGACAGCCAGTGGGAGGGGTATGGAGAGACTCGCAGTAAATGCACGTCACTTCCATCCCTTACTCATTCAATTACTTAGTACGCGCCATCCCTTACTCATTCAATTACTTAGTACGCGCCAGCCAACCATTTCATTAATTCATTCAATTAAACAATGCATCGAAACCAACATCCAAAATGCGCCACCATATTAACCATTACCAAACATACCATAACGCACATCAAACGTGCCTTCACATGACTCAATATATCACATAGCCATTTTACATCATTAGTTTGTATTAACACCATTCCCCTTAAAATTCAACACCACGTATCAGTTAATGGACGTAATTTAACAAAGTTGTGCCATCTATTGTCCTCCGCTGGTTGAAGGCTTACTTGCGATGACTAGTGGTAGTTTCTTAAATGGTTAGTCTGTCGACATCTATAATTGTCAATCTCGAATTCGAAATAAAAGCTGGAATATATATATATAACAAGGTCTTTACACTCAGACGCCCCAGATATTAAGGACGGTGTCTGAACTAAGAGAGAAAATTGTATCAATGGTAGAATTTGTGGTGGTTGGGATCCGTGGAACACGTAATAATAGAGATTACACTATTACATGTGTGCAACATGGGAATACTCCAGTTGTGTGGTAGAAAACCTTATAACTTTCTAGGATTACAGATTACATCCGATTTAAAAAAAATTAATTGCAAGAGTAAAACAAGAAATTGGAATATGCAAAAACAATTTGAGGGTGCTGCCCGAGAGCATGTTAACAAAAGGTCCTCCCAAAACCATTTTATTTAGATAATAACGTCAACCTTTACGACTAGGGATAACCTCATTTCTAAAAGTGCTTTTAAATTATAATTTACAATCAAATTCAATGCAGAAATTACACACTAAGGAATTTACCGATACAATCCCAGAGTGTCTCCTATTGGAAAACTTTCATCAGACGACAAGGAAGGTGCGATTACAAGGTTCCTTGAATGCCTAGAAAGGCCATGTTATTAATATCATCGAGGTAATTCAAAGGTGTGTAAGAGGAAAACGGAACAAGGGTAACAGTTCGAGGTCTCGAGAGACCCAAAATCCTACTGAATTAGAGGGGAATAAGTCCATCTAGAAGGGATTCTTTAGTAATGACCAAGAAGAAATAATTCATCCTTTCTTTTACTTCCCTTGACGAATTAAAAATAACCTTTGATTCACATCCTATTAGTGATTAGCGTAACTATTGTTAGGTCCAAAATGTTGGAAAAACATTAAGCGCTTTAGAAGGCAACTTGCAGGTAGTTCAAGCTTTCCAAGAATGGTTGAGGTGGTACAAGAAAACAACGTCATCGTTTCCCAGAAATTTTCTTGTGTTACCGTAATAGAGATGGTTTTGTTGCTTCGCGGGGTTCTAACAACAATTTCACATTGTGTACTAGAAAAAGAAAAGGAGATTCAACTACCATAATACGGCTTTACAATAAATAAATGCGTAAGATGCACCTTGGAGAATATAGGTCCAAGGTTTGGTCTCCAAACTAACCCTTGCACAAAATTTAACTTGTTAGAAGAAAAAATATGAACGATTTCAATAATTGGTACACATTGAGTTGATAACCTTGAGGTCTGACTTTTGAGGCGCTACTTGCCTTGCATAAAGTCCTGGTCCTGGTCCCAGTATTCTCTCTGCCTCTGTACATGAGGCTAACAATTCTAATTTGTATGTTGGACAACGATTTCAGAGTCTCGCCCTCAGTGCTATAAAAGGATGGCATCGGCATGGAAGCCATCCCTAGTTGTTAAGTCTAGAAGACCTGGAAACCGTGCTTGACGTGTAAACTAGTTGTTAAGTTAGAAGAACTGGAAACCGTGTGCATTTTTCCTACTCCTACTCCTTTCATTTCAAGGTTCCTACTCCTTTCAAGGCTAAGTAAACTAGTTGGACTAAGTTAGAAGAACTGGAAAAGGCGTGCATTTTTCCAACAACACCAGATTTACATCCCTAGATTCAAACCAAAAAACCTAAAAATTAGAACGTTTAGCTAACACCTAAAAAGCCATTTTTCCTACTCCTACTCCTACTCCTTTCATTTCAAGGTTCCTACTCCTTTCATTTCAAGGCGTGCATTTTTCCAACAACACCAGATTTACATCACTAGATTCCTACCAAAAAACCTAAAAATTAGAACGTTTAGCGAACACCTAAAAAGCCTAAAAGGGACGGCATTCGTGTTTAGCCAACACCTAAACACCTGAAAGGGATGGCATCGGTGTGAAAGCTTGGTGCCGTGCTTGACATGTAAACTAGTTGCGAAGTCTAGAAGACCTGGAAACCGTGTGCTTTTTTCCTCCTAATCCTCTGAAGGTCTGAGTGATGTATTTTGACGAACAATTCTGCATGTGCTGACCGACGAGAGGGAGGTGCCGCCCAAGGAATTCATTTAAATGTGATCTCACCTTGAGGATCAACTAAAAATTGCTCCCTCCCATCAAACTTTCTTTGAACTTCGTCTAACGTTGGTGGTTTTAGAGCCCATGCTCCCTCCCCATGCGCTGCTTACAAGATCTTACGAAGAAATGCGGAGAGAAATGCGTGCTTGCTCCCTACTTTCCATCAAACGATCTTCACAAATTTGCTACCGCACATAGAATATTTGGAGCAAGCAATATCATAAAATTACTTCAGGTATTTATACCCATTCAGGCAGCTTGAATGGAATTTCTTGGGAAGGCTAAATGTTCTTTCTCATTTCCTAATACCATCGAAAGTGCTTTTGTGGTAGCTTCACTATTGACTGCAAATTTACCTTCAATTGGAAGAAATATACATAGTACATTGCCCTATATCCTGCAAACTGGGTTTAATTGATAAGCATTGAAATGTGTGTGAACTATCAAGAACTGCCAGCTGAGGGGAGAGCAGATGCGGTAAGCAGCATGGTATATGAAGCGAACGCAAGACTTCGAGATCCTCTATATGGTTGTGCAGGAATAGTTTTCCAGATGCAGTCTCAACTCTGTCAATTGCAATCACAGTTAGCTACAGACCAGGCAGAGATTCTAACCATGCGCTTGCAACAGGCTAATCTTCTGGCACTCATCACAGACTCTGCATACAGTGGGGAAACTGTTGGTAATTGATGCAGTCTTGTCAATCATCTGACATGATGTAATCCATCAAGCCATTTGCAGTTTTCTTTTTCTTCTGTTAGTATTCAGATATAAATTGTCTGACTAAATAATGCATGCAAAATGCATGAGTAGTTTTCTAAAATCAATTGTTATAAGCGTGCAATTAGCAGCAACTAACTGTTTGTTCTATGAGGCTATGTATTGCTATAATGATCAAGGTTGCAATTAGGAGAAACTAACTGTTTGTTCTATGAGGCTATGTATTGCTATAAAGATCAAGGTTGATCACAGTGAACGAAACCTTTTTGTGCAATTACAATTCTTTCTTCTTTCTATGATATTGTGATTTAATCATTTAGTATTTAGTATATTGTTATGCTATTTCATTGAATGATTATCTAGTCATTAGATTGGCCTGCATAGATCCTTCATTTGGTATCAGAGCTGGTTGTTGTTTTAGGGTAATCATGTCAAACTCTAATTCATTGCCCATTCCAGAATTTAATGGAAGTGATTATGATTATTGGTGCATCAAGATGATGACGTTTTTGATAGGGAAAGATCTATGGGAGATTGTAGAAACGGGTTATGCAGAGCCATAAGATTGGACCACTCTTAATGCAAATGATAGAGTAGTTAAGAAGGAATCTAGAAGGAAGAATGCTCAAGCTTTATTTCATATTCAAATTGTTCTTGATAAAAGCTTGTTTCCAAGAATTGCAGGTGCAAAGACAGCAATGGATGCCTGGAAGACTCTACAAAAAGCTTACCAAGGCAGTGATCAAGTCAAAGTTGTCAAGCTACAAACATTAAAAAGAGAATTTGAGAATTTAAAGATGCAAGAAGCTAAAAATGTAAGTGATTATTGTGTGAGAGTAAAATATGTAGTCAATAAGATGGCTACTATTGGAGAAATTGTGGACAAAGAGGTTTTTATGAAAAAGGTGTTGAGGTCTCTAACACCAAGGTGGAACCATGTTGCTATAATCATTGAAGAAAGCAAGGATTTGTCTACTCTTCAGTTTGATCACCTAGTTGGATCTCTTGTCTCATGAAGAAAGATTGATAGATTCATTTGGAGAAAGTGGAGAGAAATTTTTTTCTTCAAAATTGCAAATTACAAAGAATGAAGATGCCAACACTAGTAGCAAAAGAAACCAAAGCCAAGGTAGAGGTCAAAATCAGAATTATCCAAGAGGAAGAGGTGGTTCAAGAGGAAGAGGCGGAGGCAGATTTGATAAAAGAAATATTCAGTGCTATTATTGTAAAAGGTATGATCACTTTGAAAGGGATTGTAGATTAAAAGAAGGTGATAAAAACAAAGGTGTTAATTATGCTCAAGAAGGCGATTAAGCCTTTTCAAACAATTTATTTTTATCTTATGACAAAGCTGAAAATGGCACTAAAGATATTTGGTATTTAGATTCAGGGTGTTCTAACCACATGTCACGAAATAAGAAGCTATTTTCTACAATGGATGAGAGTTTCAAATCCAAGATCAAGTTGGGTGATGACAAATCATTGGAGGTTGTTGCAAAAGGAGCTATGGAAGTCCTTACTAAAGAAGGTATGAAAAGTGTTAAAAACATTTATTACACTCCACAATTAAAGCATAATTTATTGAGTGTTGGCCAATTGTGTGAGAAAAATTATAAGGTTGTGTTTGAAAATCAACAATGTACAATTTATGATAAGAATAGAGGCAATATCGTGGTTATAGTTTTGCCTATGTCAAAGAATAGGATGTTCCCATTGATGTTTGGAGAACATAACAACCATCTTGCCAATATAGCATATGAAGAAAAAAGTTGGTTGTGGCATCTCATGTATGGACATTTGAATTTTCATAGTCTCAAACTTCTAACATCAAAATAATTAGTTTATGGTTTTCCTAAGGTTCAAGAATAGAAGGATATTTGTGAAGGATGTGCTAAAGGAAAGCATGCAAGAGAGAAATTTTCAAAAGGAAATGCATGGAGGGCCCATTATCCACTTCACTTAGTTCACTCAAACATTTGTGGTCCTATGCAGACAAAGAGTTTGGGTAATTCATCATATGTTATTACTTTTATTGATGATCACTCACGAAAGTGTTGGGTTTATTTTTTGAAGACTAAGGATGAAGCCTTTGATACATTCAAGAGGTTTAAAGCCCTTGTGGAAAATGAAAGAGGTTGCAAAATCAAGTGCTTAAGGACTGATCGTAGAGGAGAATTTTCTTCAAAAGCTTTTTAGAATTATTGTGATATGAATGGAATCAAAAGGCAACTCACCACTGTTTACACACCTCAACAAAATGGAGTAGCAGAGAGGAAAAATCGTACAGTGGTGGAAATGGCAAGAAGTATGTTACAAACCAAGGGATTAAGCAATTCTTTTTGGGGTGATGCAATTGCTACATCTATATATATTCTTAATAGATGTCCCACAAGTGCACTTGTTATGATGACTCCATATGAAGCATGGTATGAAAAAAAGCCTAATGTTAATCATTTCAGAGTCTTTGGTTGTGTAGCCTATGTCCATGTAGTTGATCAAAAGAGACAAAAGTTAGATAAAAAAAAGTGAGTCATGTATTTTTGTTGGATATAATGAACAAATTAAGGCTTACAGGTTGTATAATCCCCTCACTAATAGCATTGTTGTGTCAAGAGATGTAATTTTTGATGAAGGGGGAGTTTATGGTCATAAAAAATGCCATGATGATATGTCTAAATCTGTTTTGGATAAGGATATTATTGATGATATTGATAATG
>ML785014.1:440838-456747 GCA_009831015.1 Picea engelmannii
AAGAAGGTAATGATATTATTATTGTAAGTCTATATGTTGATGACTTATTATATATGGGTAGTAGTTCTAAGATGAAGTATGAATTCAAAATTGCTATGATGAATGAATTTGAGATGAAATATTTGGGTCTCATGCAATATTTTTTAGGTATGGAGGTTTATCAAAATGAGGATGAAATTTTCATTTGTCAAACAAAGTATGCAAAAGATATGTTGAACAAATTTGATATAGTATATTGTAAACCAGCCTCCACTCCAACTGCTCATGGAATTGTGTTGTGTAGAGATGATGGTGCTGAAATAGTTGATGAGGCAACATACAAAAGTATTGTTGGAAGTTTGATGTTTCTAACCCACACAAGATCTGATATTGCTTATTTAGTTTCTCTTGTTTCAAGATATATGACAGAGCCATATGAAATACATATAAAGGCAGCCAAGAGGATTTTGAGCTATGTGAGAGGAACTCTAAATTTTGGTATTCATTACTATACTTCTAAAAGGTTTAATCTTGTTGGCTTTAGTGATTCTGATTGGGGAGGTAGTTTGGATGACCGGAAGTCTACATCTGGTAATTGTTTCTCTTTTGGTTCGGGGTTGATTACTTGGAGCTCAAAGAAGCAAAGTATAGTTGCACTTCCATCCACAAAAGCAGAGTATGTTGTAGT
This sequence comes from Picea engelmannii, assembly GCA_009831015.1. Classification (NCBI taxonomy): domain Eukaryota; kingdom Viridiplantae; phylum Streptophyta; class Pinopsida; order Pinales; family Pinaceae; genus Picea; species Picea engelmannii. The sequence continues at coordinate 441,506 of ML785014.1, forward strand.
CACCTCAGCAGGTACATAAGCATTATGGCTTAGAAAAGTTCTAGAAGAAATTGGAGAGAAGCAAATTCATCCTACAATGATATTTTGTGATAACACTAGTGCTATCAAATTGGCCAAGAATCCAGTCCATCATAGTAGGACAAAAAAATTTGATTTAAAGTATCACTTCATTAGAGATTTGGTGCAAAAGAAGGAAGTAGAACTATGTTATATAAAGACTCAAGAACAACTTACAGACATTTTCACTAAGGCAGTTGCTAATGTCCAGTTTTTTAAACTTCGAGATCAGAGTGTGAGCCCTCTCAGCATCAAGGGGGAGTATGTTGGTAATTGATGCAGTCTTATCAATCATCTGACATGATGCAATCCATCAATCCATTTGCAATTTTTTTTTTGTATCTGTTAGTATTCAGATATAGATTGTCTGACTAAATAATGCATGCAAAATGCATGAGTAGTTTTCCAAAATCAATTGTTGTAAGCGTTCAATCAGGAGCAGCTAATTGTTTGTTCTACGAGGCTATGTATTGTTATAAAGATCAAGGTTGATCACAGTGAACAAAACCTTTTTGTGCAATTACAATTCTTTCTTCTTTCTATGATATTGTGATTTAATCATTTAGTATTTAGTATATTGTTATTCTATTTCATTGAATGATTATCTAGTCATTAGATTGGCCTCCATAGATCCTTCAGAAACAACTCGACCACTTTCCCCATATAGTAGTGTGATTTCCCAAGAAAGCAATGACCAACAAACAGATTTGATTTATTTTGAAGGAGAAGATCCACTGCAGCTGTGGGACGACTCAGTTTGGACACAGTTGTAGTTGTAGCCTCTACATTGTAGAAGAGACTGCCTGGAGGAGATGACATACACGATCATCAATATTGTTCTCTGTGTAATTGCCTGATTTGCTTTCTACAATAAACTAAAAGCTCTGGCCAGCATGTATTTAATCTGAGAAAATTATTCATACTCGGTATACTTGGCGGAAAATTGAAGTGATAGATTTTGGACAAAGAACCTTACATACTTTGTACAATTACAAGATTCAAAAAAGTCTGAGAAGGTAATCTGTCATTTCAATGTTTACCACAATATTTTCGAATGCAAAATTTTTGCCATTATAATCATGAGTATGTCACAGTGAAGTCTCTGATAATGGTGTAATAGACACTGAAACTATTGCAGTGCAGTCGGGGTAAGGTTGCGGCGTGTCATGAGAGCTTGGTTGAGCTTCCACCATGGTCCACCAAGGACACTAGTCAGTCTCAAACACCATACCCCCAAGTGACATTAGCCTTCACTGAGCTGCGTACATCAAAGAAGAAATGCAGAAATGCAACAGTTTGAAACATGGTGCTGCATACATCAAAGAAGAAATGCAGAAATGCAACAGTCTGAAACATGGAAATGGAAAAATTCTAGAATGCTTATGGAGATATGGCATGGAAGGGATGTAGATAAATAACCTTACTTGAGATGAGCGAAGGGTCACAAAAGTTGAACATGGCGAAGGGTTGGTAATGCAGCCAAGCAGATGAGCAAAGCATGAACAATGATTGGAATGCTAGTCATAGAAATGTTAGCAAAGAATGCAATATGTCCAAGAAATGGTAGATAGTACTTTTGAAGTTGAAAGAAGAAAGCATAGTGAATAAATATTTACTTTATATGCTATAATATGTGTTTTTTAAGTTTTTCTATATTTAACTATAAAACTCAACAAAATATCAAAGAATGCAATATGTCTAAGAAATGGTAGATAGTACTTTTGAAGTTGAAAGAAAAAAGCATAGTGAATGAATATTTACTTTATATGCTATATTATGTGTTTTTTAAGTTTTCCTATATTTAACTATAAAACTCAACAAAATATCAAAAATCAACTAATAAGAATTCAAGGATGAATGATCACTATAATACGCGCTGAAGGAAGCATAGACTAATAAGTTAATAACACCAAGCCAAACTTGAGTCAAATGTCTATTGCCACCACAATAACACTTTAAAGTTCTTATCCAATCAAATTTAAAACAGACAAGTTTTTTATTTACTTTATATGCTATAATGTGTGGTTTTTAAGTTTTTCTATATTTCACTCTTAAACTCAACAAAATATCAAAGATTAACTAATAAGAATTCAAGGATGAATGATCACTATAGTAAGTAGGAAGCATAGACTAATAAGGAAAAAGGCAGCTGGGACTAATAAGGAAAAGCTTTTCCTAGTTTTATGGACTTTATTATAATAGTCAAATCTCTAATACTCATTAATAACACCAAGCCAAACTTGAGTCAAATGTCTACCAGAAAAAGCTTACTCATTAATAACGCCAAGCCAAAGTGATATTTCACTCTTAAACTCAACAAAATATCAAAGATCAACTAATAAGAATTCAAGGATGAATGATCACTATAGTAAGTAGGAAGCATAGACTAATAAGGAAAAAGGCAGCTGGGACTAATAAGGAAAAGCTTTTCCTAGTTTTATGGACTTTATTATAATAGTCAAATCTCTAATACTCATTAATAACACCAAGCCAAACTTGAGTCAAATGTCTACCAGAAAAAGCTTACTCATTAATAACGCCAAGCCAAAGTGAAGATAATGGACAAGACTTTCAAATGGAAATTTCTTGTAGAAAAGGAGTGGTGACAATTTTAAAACATATTTGTTGACTTTCCTATTTTTATTTTATTTAAAGGCTGTTCACTTTGTTAAGCACATGTCACAGGTTTACGTGATCAGACATCCTAGGTACTTGGAAGCACAAACATGTGATCGACTTAGGTGTCAAACTGTTAGCGCTTAATTCGTTCATACTAAGCGAAAGGCCGCCACATCGGCATTCACCTACCCTAGCCCCCAGTCCTTCGAGAAGACGTCCAGAAGAATTTCTTCTCAGTTTCCAATACTATTTCCCTCTCCCTCATAGTTACGGCCGCTCATCCGATTGGGTGGGATGCGAAACATTCAACCCAGCTCATGCTTTTGAGTCAACACGCTTCCATTTCACATGTGAACGCAGACAGAATAGAAATTGACAATCTTAGTCTATAGTCGAAACGGGATCCTTCTCTCCAATGAACACTGTTATCTTTTCCTTTTCTCCCCTCTAAGTAGGGGTGGTTGTTGCCTGATACAAGACCAATGCCGGTTCATCAGAAGTTTATTTTCGTGTAACATAATTTCTTTCAAGGAAGGAGGAATGGTTCTTAATTACCTCCCTTGCTCTGTACACACGGCGTTTTAATACTGTTAATTATATTTTGCGTTTTAATTCATACTGGAAGACTGTGTTGAATATGTATTCGATCACGTGGTTTGACATGGAATATGATGGCTCCCAGATCTTTCCACGTTGACGACAAATTTTAGGGTGTCACACACAAAGCAAAAAATGCGAGCGAATGGATGAAAAGTACACATCCAGATCAGGATTTGTACAATTCCACCTAAAAGCACTATCTGTTGACAAAAATTACACGGGATTTGATAGGATAGAAACTGGTATTGGTTAAGGTTTATTTGTTTTTAATGACGGGAAGTGGTATTGGTTATTGTTTATGTTTATTTTGGAGTGTGTTAATTTTGGAGTAATCTTCTCTTCAGAGTTATTTTTTGGGTAGGTCTTCTTGTTGTGGGTTGTTGTGGGTGAGTAAATTTTCGGTCAATTCAAAACTCTGATCGATTTTCTGAGCATCTAGATTGGTTTAAAATGAGACAAAACCCAGCGCAAAGTTTTGAAATGCATGAAACTTTGATCCATACAAAACTCAGAGTATTCCTGAAAATTTAACATGATTCAGACAATTGTTTTTTAACTGAAAAGCACTCTGTTTGCTCTCGAATTAGCCTACTCGATTTATTTTTATAAATTTTGAATGAGTTTCTGTACGTTACTATTTTTTTTTATTGGTACGAACTTTCTGGTGGCTTGTACGGTTTATGCTTTGCAGATCCTTTTGGCAAACTTACTACACAACTCCAAACATGGTTGCTTAATAGCATAGTTACCAATTCGGATTCAATTTGATATAGAGAAAAATTGACTACCTAAAATTCAATATTAAAAAAATTAAGAAGTATATATATTTTTTAAATTGTAAAAAATTTAAATGGTGAATCATTATATTTAAAATCTCAAAAAAAAATTTAATGTTGAATTATTCATTTTCTAATTTAAAAAAAAATAAATCAATTTGATATTAAACCGTTTTTATTTTTATTTATGTATTTAATTATTTACCCTATTTAGTTATTTGCAATGTTTATTTTCATTTATGAACCATGCAAAATCCTGAAAAATGGACCTTCTAATCAAATCATTCACCAATGCTCTGTAAATGGACCAGGGCTCGTTGTCAATCTTGTAGTGGACGAAACCTGGTGGTAGCTTTCTTCCAAAACAATGATTGGAAAGAGGGAAATGCGTAGGCTTTTGATTTTACACAATTTTTCTAAAAATTTTGAAATTCAAAGTGGTGCAGCAACGGTTCCTGCTTTGATAATAACTTTACGACTAGGTTCGAGAGGAGAAATTTTGAAATTCAAAGTGGTGCAACAACTGCTGGTTCTTCTTGCTTCTATAATAGCTTTACGACGGAGGGTAAGAACCCAGGATCGAGAGAGGAGGAGGTATCTTTTATCATAACTTGTAGAGGGTTTAGGATCGAATTCGAATTTTCCTATTAACTCGAGAATCGAATCAACCAACTTTCAAATTTTGTTTGCTCAATTCGACCTAATTTGGTAACTATGCTTTAGATCACTTGGTAACTATGCTTAAGAGTGATCTAGGAAATCTGACAAAGACATGCTTTTCTTATTGGTGATTCAATTTTGTTGGTTACCAAATTAAAACCAAAATTAGTTCGGCCACACCTTTACTTGGGCCTTCTAATGATCCTTCTTCATTAAAGTATTGAAATTCCAATCCTGCCGCGCACATATCTTAAGGAACATTTAAATTCTTGTATTACTTTAGAAGCTTAAGATGGCCCGTCTTTTCATGTATGTCACTTTGATGTTAAAGTATTATTTTGACTTTATTGTATAATTTAATATTAAAATATTATAATTTTCATTTTAGAATAATTATAGTTTTATTTTGTTTAGCTTAAAGGGTACACTTATTCATAATGGGTATATTTAATAAACTTTTAATCATAAATTTTAATTTTATGGTTATCAATTGAACATGTTAGCATATTCTTACTCATACTTCCAAATCAATGAACTAGATTTCATGTTCATAATTTAATAGCATTTTTAAAAGCTTGGTTAACCTTTCCTGTTTACTTATGTATGACCATCTAATTGTCACTTTCAAATGATTAACAAACTTAATTGAAATTACAAATTTACTCCACTATAAACATTTTATCATTTTACAGTATTAGATTTACATTTGTGCCAGGTTTACTTATGGTAGCCTCATAATTGTTTGCTTATGGTAGCTACATAATTACAATTGTTTCATATTACAATGGAATTTACTTATGGTGGCCGCATAATTACAATCGTAGACTACCAATCTTCGTGACTTTTTAAATCAACAAAATTATGGTGAGAAATACAATTCTAAAGAATTTCAAGTAATTCCTTAGCTTCTTGAAGTTTGATAAACCAATTCAGTTTCAGTGGATATTAATTGTCATCACTTATCATTATTTTTTATCACTTATATAATATATTATATAAAATTAAAAATATAATAATAATAATTAATTAAAGTGTGGTTAAATAATAATCATTCACAAATATTTGTCTATAAAAAACATTCTAATCTAAGAATAAAATTATATCAATTACTAAAAATAAAGCTGTAGTTTTCATGGGAATCCTATTGAGATATTAGAATTATACAGAATTGAGTGACTGCAGATCCAACAATTTCTAGTCTTATTTCTAGCAAAATTAAACATAAAATATAGCCCAAAAAAAGACCAAAACCCAAAATAATTAGAGTAGGCAAAAATAAATAGATTAAATATATTTTATTGGAGTTGTCTAGTTGTTCTACTAAACAACAGAAACATAATATAAAAAACTGAAGCAATTAAGTGGCAATGTTAGATTCATAATGCAGAAAACAGCAGAAACATATAAAGAACTGAAGCAATCAAGAAATCATGATGAACAGAGATAAATAAATACTGACAGAAAATGCATACTCTATATTCATCAATGCTTCAAATAATCATGTACGTAGACGTACATATATAACACAAGAAGACCATAACTGTCATGCAATTGTATAACAGTTAGGTAAACTAACTAACTTATCATTAGAGTTTTAACATAATGTTGGTGGTTTTAGAGCCCATACTCCCTCCCCTTGAGCTGCTTGCAAGATGTTACGAAGAAGATGCGGAGATAAATGCGTGCTTGCTCCCTACTTTCCATCAAACGATCTTCACAAATTTGTTTCTGTACACAGAATATTTGGAGCAAGCAATATCATAAAATTACTTCAGGTATTTATACCCATTCATGCAGCTTGAATGGAATTTCTTGCGAAGGCTAAATGTTCTTTCTCATTTCCTAATACCATCGAAAATGCTTTTGCGGTAGCTTCACTATTGACTATCCTATATATGGCACTGCAAACTGGGTTTAATTGATAAGCTTTTATATGTGTGTGAATTGTATCTGATTGTGTAGGAATAGCTTTCCAGATGCAATCTCAACTCCGTCAATTGCAATCACAGTTAGCAACAGCTCAGGGAGAGATTCTAACCATGTGCTTGCAACAAGCTAATCTTCTTGCACTCATCACAGGGTCTGCAGACAGTTGGGGAACAACTCGACCACTTTCCCCATCTAGTAAAGTGCTTTCCCAAGAGAGCAATGACCAGCAAATAAATTTGATTTATTTTGAAGGAGAAGATCCACTGCAGTTGTGGGACGACTCAGTTTGGACACAGTTGTAGATGTAGCCTCTACATTGTAAAAGAGACTTCCTGGTGAAGATGACATAACCCATCATCCATCTTGTTCTCTGTGTAATTTCCTGATCTTCTTTCTACAATAAATTTAAAGCTCTGGCCAACATGCTTTTAATCTGCAAAAATTATGCATACTCAAGTATACTGAGCGGAAGATTGAAGTGATAGATTTTGGACAATGAACCTGACATACTTTGTATAATTACAAGATTCAAAAAAGTCTAAGAAGGTAATATGTCATTTTAATGTTTACCACAATATATTTGAATGCAAATTTTTTGCCATTATAATCATGAGTATGTCACAGTGAAGGCTCTGATAATGGTTCAATAAACATTGACCCTGCTGCAGTCGAGGCAAGGCTGAGGCGTGTCATGAGAGCTTGGTTGAGCTTCCACCAAGGACACTAGTTAGTCTCAAACACCACCATGGTCCAAGTGACACTAGCCCCATCATGGTCCAAGTGACACTAGCCTTCTCCGGCCTGCATACATCACAGAAGAAATGCAATAATCTGAAACATGGAAACGGAAAAATTCTAGAATGCTAATGGAGATATGGCATGGAAAGGGGTTTAGATAAATAACCTTAGCTGAGATGAGTGAAGGGCCACAGAAGTTGAACAGAGCGAAGGGTTGGTAACGCAGCCAAGCAGAGGAGCGAAGCATGAACAATGATAGCAGAGAATGCAATATGTCTAAGAAATGGTAGATAGTATTGTTAAAGTTGGAAAAAGAAAGCATAGGCAATGGATATGACAAGTGGGTACCTAAAGAAGCATGTTGAGTTTAATGTCCCTATATGGCACATGTGAATCCCATTTTCTATGCATTCCACAACCCTCTTCAATGCCATGTTTCCCTAGTTCATTTTTCTAGTCTGAAAATTTGAAGAATGGACAAATCAGTACGCTACAAATACAGATGAATTTGAGTTTCTACCATTCAACCCAAATCCTAAAGGCAAGAAGTTGTACCTGCATTTTTTCCACAGGTCGCACAGAGCCAGCTTGATCTATGCTTTCTAAACCAGCCATATTCACAAGCACCGGTCTCCCTCCTATTGCAGTCATGTCTATTATTACCTGCAAGTTAAAATTTACATATATTAGTATAGTTTATGGCCAAAGTAGTCACATATCCTGGAAAAACATACCCACCAGACATTGGCCGCGTGAACTTCTGTTGTTATAGAGACTAGTTTTGACAACTCTCATATTTTTTACCAGGACAATCTCCTTGGTAATCTTTCGAGCTTCATTTCCACATATGGAAGTTATATTCTTGGCCTTCTTTCCCATTACTTCCAACTTTATCTGCAATCAATTGGAAGCGGATTAGAATACATCAAGAGCAAAATAGCAAGGTGCAACACATAACTAGAGATTATATCAATTTCCTGATACAAATCATGGAGAACAAATATATTTTTATTTAATGGAGAACAAATATCCACAGGACAATTTGAAAATAATAAATAAGTAGTACTACAAATTACAGTAGAATGCTTATCAACATGTACAAATTACAGTAGAATGCTTATCAACATGTGCTGGGCTGGCTGGTTCGTAGAGCAGGGTGGTAGATATTCCCCACCGGGATTCTAATCCCTTAGCAGCATGTCCACCCTTCGTTGTCATGGGATTAGCTTTAAACATAGAAACAATAGCTTATACCCATACTCATAGTCTGATTGTCCAACTTTACTATTAGATGCTGCGTTTCTAACTCTTAATATAATTTATTAGTAATGGTTTCATTTTTGCCATAACAATTAGTTCCAGTTTTGCCATAACAACTAGAATTCAATTTTTTCATACATATTGTCCGCTATTTGGTTGAGCAGGAAAGGATTGAGGAATTATCGTCAACAGATTTTCACATATATACGTTCACAGAACCTTGTGATCTTGATGTTGAAAAGGGAGGTGGGGGTTATCGTTTTAACCCTGCATCGGCCATTCTTGAACCAACCAATGTTGGGCATATTACTAGCAGCAAGAAGATAAAAAATATCTTCATTATAAATCTCTAAAACTGAAACCTTGACCTTCAATTTCTGTCTGACAACCCCATTTCATTTACTTGATCACCCAATATATGATCCAATGCACAATACACAATTCGAGGCTCTTTGGAACACCCAAACATGGTATGGATTTTTCCGGAGCTAGTAAGGCCATACATGATAATTGTGCATTTCCTACCTATTTTCACCCCCATAAACCTCGTTTCAATAAAAGTCTTATAGAACCCATCAAGATGTTCTTTCTCTTCTACAGAAATCCAATCCAGAGTGAAATCCCTGTAACCTATTTCCATCTTCACTCTCATAGAGATCTCTTCTTCATTCAGTCCTTCCACCATCTCGAATGCAGACTGTTGCGAATACTTTCAATCTGGGAAGTCAGAGACTCGTCCCACCACCTCTACTGGATAGTCATTGGAATAATTTGACATGTTAATCAGAGGTGATCATCAGTAACCTAAAAATCTGGTGGTTCAAGTAAGTTGTAGGCATGAAGAAACACATACTATGATTTTGTCCAACGTACAATTCCAGGTGCCCTAGTTGGCAGTGCCTTCAACTTCCACATGTCACCAACGGTTTGTCATTTGCTATATCTCCTCTGTGTCACTTTAGCGCCCATACATAACCATGCCAAGTTTCATGGATATAGCTACCGTCCTTAGCGACGTAGTCCCTTGCTCTAAGTTAAGCGCACTTGAGCTAGAGGCGTCTTGGGATGGGTGACCACCTGGGAAGTCATGGTTATCAGGTGCAAGCCCCGGAAGTGATGATTGAGGCTATGTGATTCATTTCACTGGTTTCAATTCCACTTCTTCACCCCTTTGAGCATTACCCGATGAAATGAGTGCTAAGTGGGCTATTCAAATCATGAGAATTATTGGTCAGTTGCAACTAATACTCATGGATATGTGTCATAGATTAATGATTTACTGTACGCAGTTAATCCCGAAAATGATATCTAATATGTTGCATTGTGTAAACCCTTCTATGCTTAATAAGAGTGAAGGGAGCTCTAACTGGATAGTTCATAAGGCACAATACTTGCTAAGGTTTAGCAAATGGGGTAGCAAGCCAGGTGGGCTTGATTGTGGGGAAAACTCTACACTTAAGCGCGCTTGAGCTAGGTGCCTCTTGGGATGGGTGACCACCTGGGAAGTCCTGGTTACCGAGTGCAAGCCCTGGACGTGATGATTGATGCTACGCGATTCATTTCACTGGTTTCAATTCCATTTCTTCACCCCTCTGAGCATCACCCGATGCAATGAGTGCTAAGTGGGCTATTCAAATCATGCAAATTATTGGTCAGTTGCGACTAATACTCATGGATATGGATCATAGATTAATGACTTATTGATCTGCATTTTATGAGGAGAACAAAATGAATACAGATTATTAACAGGTGCTTAACACAAAATAACAGAGATACATTAAAACTGGTTTTCTATTCAATAAGGAAATAATCTGAAACTGTAAAATGCAGTGGAAACAAGCTTGTTGGAATGATGGCGGCTTATCTCTAAGAAAAGATGTGATGGTTGCGCTAATTCGAAAGAAGATTATTACAATGAGGCTCTGAAGGCCTTTTTATGATAAAAAAGAATTCCCAAAACCATAGACATCGAAAAACCTAACCCTAGGAGATGAAGCGCCAAAAGTCATGTGGGCCCCGTTTGGGTAAGTTAGTACATCAACTTCCCAGGGTTGTAACTTTTGCATACGATCTTTGTTTTAGGCGTATGATAGCCCATTGGAAAGGTATCGTCGAGGAGATTCATTTTAGGGGAAATATTGAAGGAACTTAAATATTGAAAACCTATTTTCCAAAAGAAACATCGTTTAGGACCTCAAAACGGCTCCGGAAGTGAAAACTGCTAAAAATAGTAAATTACAAAAATTGCCAGAAAACTGTTTTGAGCCAGTTGCAAAAGGTGGGTGGTCACTAATATCCACCTGGATCAATCCTCCCTCCTTAGGAAGAAATGGTCTCCATTGCATTGAGGTCCCCCATCAGATGAGGAAATTTCTGCTGAATTTAGCCCTAGGTGAGCCACTTTCCTTGGTGCAGGAGCTGCCCTGCTTTGATGACTCGATAAAGATGGATCCTTTGTTGTCGAGTGCCCTTGATCTGTGTTTCCACAATATTATCACTAGATTCCTATTGTATGCAGTCGAGGCTGAGCTCTATTGGTGTCAGTTGTTCTACTACTTCTGAGGTATCCAATAATGGTGGGAAATAAGGGCGAAGGAGACACACGTTGAACACTAGGTGTAGGCCAAGGAAAGGAGGAATGTTGAGCTCAAAAGAATTATTCCCCACGGCCTTGGTGATAGTGTATGACCCATAACGGAGTGGGCAAAGCTTCCGATGGGGTCTTGTAAGGTGTTCTTTCTGCAAGTGCAACCAAACTTTGTCGCCCACCTGAAACTTATGTGGCACCCGATGTTGATCAGGGCACTGTTTGTACTTGTCATTGGACTTATGTAGGATATCCTGAACTTGTTGGCGGATGTGCTGGATCCACTCAATGAACCAGGTGGCTTTGTCAACTTCAATTGGAGTAGGAGATGAGTCGGTCAAGGTGACCGCAAGGGGAAGTACAACATCCATGGGACCCAATGGTTGGAATCCCAATCCCACCTGAAAGGGGTTGTGTCCGGTTGAGCTATGTTCAAGGGCTCAGTTGTAGCTATGTTGGACATAGGGAAGGCTCTCATCCCATGTGCGAGGGTGCTTTGAATTATACATGCGAAGGATATGCACAATCATTCGATTTTGACCTCAGTTTGGCCATCTGTCTAGGGGTGGAAGGTCGTGGATTTGGTGAGCTTGGTGTCCAACAGTGACCAGAGGCTCGACCAGATTGTGCTGAGAAATTGAATGTCCCTATCTAATACAATGGTTTGTGGGATTCCAAAATGTACCCAAACTCGTTCAAAGAAGAGCTTGGCAGTGGCCTCTGCTGTGATGTTCTTCTTGGAGGAAACCAAAATTACCATCTTAGAAAAGCGATCAACAACCACAACAACACAGTCATTTCCCCACTTGGTGGACGGGAGGCTCGACATGTAGTCCATTGAGATGGATTCCCATGGCTTGTCAGGAGTAGGAAGAGGGGTGTATCTTAGTGGTCAGTTTGGCAATAGCGCAGGCAGTGCAAGACCTGATCTACTTGCTGACCTCTTGTCGAAGTTTTAGCCAGTAGAAATGTTTCTGTAGCATCACCATTGTCTTTTCGATGTCGAAGTGTCGTGCCACCCGACTGTAGTGGGCTTACCATAGCATGGTTTCTTAGTAGCATAGTTACCAATTTGAATTCGGATTCAATTCGATACAAGAAAAAATTGACTACCTAGGTAAAAAATTCTAGGAAATATATATCGTTTAAATATATTATTTTTTCAAAATTTAAAAAAAAAGTAAATGGATAATCATTATATCCAAAATATTAAAAATTGTTTTGCCATGTTATAAATTTTATAAATGAAAGAAATACTACAACTATAATTTTACATGAAAATGTCAATTTATTATGTATAAAGAAAACATTTTCAATTTTCAAGGCTTGAGAAACCTTTCCTGAGCTTTTACTAACCCAAGCCAACTCTAACTTCAAGTATAATTATTTATTTTCCATTTTTCTTGGAAAAAGTCAATTTGACATTAAAAGAAACCAATTTTTTTTATTTTAATTTATGCATTTTGTTGTTTATCCTATTTAGTTATTTGCAGTGTTTATTCTCATTTATGAACCATGCAAAATACTGAGAAATTGACTTTGCTAATCAAATCATACACCAATGCTCTATAAATGGTCCAAGGCTCATTGTCAATCTTGTAGTGGACGAAACCTGGTGGTAGCTTTCTTCCAAAATAATGCTTGGAAAGAGGGAAATGCCTAGGCTTTTGATTTTACACAATTTTTCTATAAATTTTGAAATTCATTTTGACTTTACACAATTTTTCTAAATTATTTTAAATTCAAAGTGGTGGAGCAACGGTTCTTCTTGCTTTGATAATAGCTTTACAACTAGGCTCGAGAGGAGAAATTTTGAAATTCAAAGTGGTGAAACAACTGCTGGTTCTTCTTCCTTCTATAATAGCTTTACGATTCTTGCTTCTATAATAACTTTACGACGGACGGTAAGAAGCCAGGCTCGAGAGAGGAGGAGGCATATTTTATCATAGTTTGTACAGGGTTTAGGATCGAATTCGAATTTTCCTATTAACTTGAGAAACGAATCGAATCAACCAACTTTCTAATATTTTTTCGCTCAATTCAACCTAATTTGGTAACTATGGGAAATCTGACAAATACATGCTTTTCTTATTGGTGATTCAATTTTGTTGGTTACCAAATTAAAAACAAGTTCTCTAGCGCCGAAGTGTGGGATCGTGTGACGCGTGTCCCCTCTGGCTCCAACGGTCCAGATCTACTTCACTCCTTCGGGACTTTGATAACCTTCTTCTGTTATTCCTCCCGAACAGTGAACCAGTGAAGCGTTGATCGAACGCCACGTCTCCTCCAATCTGACGGTGGAGATTGGCTTAAGGGATTCTTTAATGCACAATACTAACCATCCTTCGAAGCACCAGATCGTCGAATACGAGGATGGTCTGACACATGTCCCCTGGATCTAACTATCCATAATTACTTCGGCTCTTCGGGATGATTCACCTTTGGACTGTATTATCTGTTGACATGCATCCTCTGCTTGGATCGACGGACATGATTTGTTTTGGGCTTAGGAACTTCGAAAGATTTCAACTCATCTGCAACCTTCGCACAAAATCATCGAATACGCGAAGTTTGAAGAATTTCGACGGTTTAACCCTGCACACTTTTTCTTGATTTGACAACTACTCTTGCTCTCGCCCAGATCCAATGGTTGAAAATCGATCTCCTCTTCTCCGCTCTCCTCATTCTTTCTGAGCTTGATTTAATGGCTCAAATCTGTTCCCACGGCCGATCTTACGGCTGCTATAGCTTCTCCTTTCTGCTTCTGCAATTTCATCCTGAAGAAGGGATTCCACGAATTCTTAGACTCTTCGTCTTTGAACCTCCTTTTGCAGGGCTACCTCCTCGTGATGTGTTGTCTCCAACGATCTTTTAAGAAGACTGTTGACTTCTCTCCAATATCTGTGAAGAGGCTTACCTCCTGCACTCTCGTCTGTGAGAAGACGTATTCTTTGCGCACTTACTCTTGGGATCAGGCTTCTCTCCAGGCATTGTGAAGAGGCTTACATCCTATGCTCTGATACCATGAAAAAATAAGAAGCAAAGAAGATAATATAGAGAAGATAAATAGGGAACAATTATGTGTAGAGCGCATTCGTATTAGATGAAAGGATTAACCTTATAGGCGAGAAGCATTACAACTGAATCAAGAAACCAAACAAGAAATCCTAATGACTGGTACAACTGATCAGAATAGTTGGTAGTGTATAGTCATAAGATGTTGAGGTTATAACTAACTAACAATTATTTTTGGTCTTCTCTTCAATATATTCTCTGAAATTCTCTTGAAGTAGTAGTTTTTTAGTAGCTGGATTCTCCACTGCTGGAAACCAAAAACAAGGCAATTTTAAATTTCTGTGAGAGGTCGGGGGAAGGATCATAGCCTCAGGATTCCACCTCTTCTCAGTCTCTGCTCCAACAATTACGAAAATCTATAAATGGTATTTTTGGACAAAAGTTGTGCTTCTATAATTACCTTAATTATCGATCTACGATCACAAAAATCTATATATGTTATTTTTGTTGAAATAATGTAACTACGAAAAGAATTCTTATTATTATTTTTTTATTGTATTAAATCCCCATTGTGAATTAATCATGTCATTATTATTATTGGATTAAATCCCCATTGAGGATTAATCATATTATTATTGTTATTATTGTTATTGGATTAATCCCCATTGAGGATTAATCATGTCGGTAATTGTATAAGGACCAAATCCCCTTTTGCGGATTGGTCATCGGACAATTACAAAGTGCAGAATAAGAAGTCGGCCCCATAAGTTATAATGGAAGGGCCAGGATTAATTAAAGGTGGGTTTACCCACCCAGTGTGAGAGGTTGGCCCTGCCAAATGGTGACTCTTCACACGTTCCAGATTGATATAAATAAGAGGCTAGCGCCTCACTTCTAAGACACACTTCACTTGCTCATTCTCTTATGAGGCAAGCTGCAATTACAAGTTGGAGAGAGGAGAAGAAGGGTGGCACATCTCTTGAGGAGGACTTTTCTGTATT